>VDFB02360864.1:0-25240 GCA_007258455.2 Sequoia sempervirens | reverse complement strand
GGAATTTATTTTCATGTGTGTGTCATGCTATCAATATCAATCCTACAAGTTATAGCTAAGTTCGTAATCTCTAAATTTAGTGTCTGAAGTTCTGGAGCACCTTCCTTCAGTTGTTTCAAATTGTTATCTTTTGCGCTAGATCAATGTTTCCTAGTTTCTTTACAATTTTTACTTCTTCAACAATTTATACATTCTTTAGACTAATCATTTCCATGCTTTCTAGCTTAGTGGTGATGCTTTTCAAATCCATAGTTTTCTACTTCCTAGTTTAATTATTTCCAATATTCTAGATAGATGATTTCCTTCTTTCTAAGTTTAGAGGTTTTTTAGTGTAGAGTTTTATTTAGTTGTTTAGTATTTAGGAAACCTGGGAGAGATAGTTGAGATGTCTTCTATTGGATATATCCTTTGGACACTACTCAGTCGATATATTAATGTGTTTATCAACTAAAGTGTTAGGACCTAATGAAAGCCTATCAGGACCCACAACCTTTAAATCTAATATTATTGGAGTAAATAAAAATATATAATGGTCTTCATTAGTATTAGACTGATTTATAACAGCAACATACTACATCATACACAATACCCACAAATCTTCATAGAATTTTACTAAGAACATGTAAACAACACATGCATATTGCCCAACATCCCTCAATCTTCCCCAATTAAAATATATGGTTGTTGGATTATTAGACATTAATAATGATAACCTTCTATGAAATGAAACAATATCCAAGTTTACTAACTGTAGCTATTCAAAGCCAGAGCTACCAAGATCAACAATATACCAATGATGAAATAAATGTATGAATTCCATCCCGAGTAGAAAACCATGATGTGTCCCTTGTATGATGTGTGATAAACCATGTAAGAGTTGCAAAATATCCATAAGAAACCATAATATGAAAATAATTCTTGCCCATGTTTGAAATTTCCATTAGAGAATAAGCATTGGCATGCAAAAATCTCATCTCCAAAGATGACCCTGGAAGCACACATCTAAACATTCTCCTTTATTGATTTTGAAGTAGTGGAATGTTAGAATGAAATCTATGATGCTTACTAAAGGATAACACAAATTGTAATCTCTTATTTTTAGAACATATTGCTGCCCACATAGATTCTCCTACAACACCATATTCTCTTACACATGTATGTGAGAAATCACTAATAATAATTGCAAAACATGGGTTGATTACCTCCATAGGCTTCCTAAAAGTCTTCAATGTTGCAAAATATTGTATGACTAGATTTTGGATGACATAAGTCAAGTATGAAATATTTTTAACCCATTGTTAACCATATAATCATTGCAACTCTATCACATATGATACGAAAATATTTACATTTCTTTTGTTTACCAAATAAGACTAATTTCATTTCTTTTATAATGCTAATGGATTTGAGAAGTTCATACTTCTTTGAATCCTTCAACTGTCATGAGACTTGATTTCCATAACATTAAAGCATGGTTTTTCATCAAATAACAAATCTCAATATTATTCCTTTTTCCCTTACCATGTTCAACCATCATACAATCCAAGTTTTCTATCACCATTTGGCTATTACTATAAATATTTTCTTCAACTGTGGTGCTTGGCTTGCATAAGCATTCCAAAAAATATGAATATTGATCCTTCATTAAATGGTTAGAAAGCACAAATAACACTATATGAATTCTCATAAACTTATTTTCATTCCAAATGGAACATATGGAGAACTCAATAGTCTCTCTAACCCTTTTAATCCTCAAGAGATTCCCTAGATCCCATATTCTTATGCATAAACAACTTTGAACATTAAAAGATTTATATCCCCCTTTTGCTTGCTCTCCAACATGAAAATAATTTTGTGGTAACATAGAAAGTGACAAATCTAAAATATTTGTGTACCTTTGGCTGCAAGTAGAATGTTCATCCTCATTTTCCAAAATAAACTTCATTGGGAAATCTTCAAAAACTTTATTTTCTTGATCCAAAATCCATGAGTTCAAGTTAACCAAAATGTTTCTTTTTAAATAAAATCCATCCATAATGTTACTTTGTAACTCCCTTAATGGATCACCAAGTTTCATTACCCTTTCCCTTTTTTCAAACTCTTCACTCTGAACAAGTGACCCTCTTTCATCATCAAGTGTGTTAGATACATTCTCTTTTTGCACAAAAAGAGTTTTCTCTTCACTATTTTTAAAGTGTACCTCATTGAAAATATTCAAAACTCTTAAATTATCTTCATAATCAACATGCAATGTTGATCTTCAATTAACTTCACCAAAAGGAACACATTCTTGTTGTGAGATTTCATTTACTGAAATATCTTTTTAAATTAAAAATTCATTACCTTCAACCTTTGATTCTGATTCTTCATCTTTTTGTAGAGACATTCCCTTTAATCCTTTTGAATTTTCTCATTTGAACTTGGATGTAATTTATACTTGCATGTGAATTAAGAAATCACTATAGGAGACTGAATTCCTGAAATCCTCATCCAATTTGTTATATGAAGCCCTCAAAGAACATGGATCCATAACCAATTCTTCCATGGGGTTGGAAGAATGAGTGAGTGTAAAGTAACCACCATCGAGAAAGAAATTAGATTTATTGGGTTGCATCTTTGAAACCCTCAGGCTGGCAAGATCACAACTCTGATACCACTGTAATGTCCCAAATGAAATATTTTTTTGAAATAACTTAAATTTGCAACAAGGGACAACAAGTGAAATTTAAATCTCATTCAAATACCCACATGAAACTGATTTCTCAAATAAACTAAAGTTCCCTCAAATAATTAATAAGAAAGCTCACAAACTATGCACCCGAATTGGAGATTTTACTGTCAAATCAATTTGAAACTTCACCAAACTTAACATGAAAATAAATAACATGAAGATACATATTATTTGCAGCAAACCCATGACATAAAGGCTTATATATTCAACCAAAAACTTCTACTAAAAATAAGTAGAACCACGACCTTAGGACTGGAAATGAACTCGTGCAACTTATATTTCATGAAAATCCAAAATACTCCCAAACAAGGTGCCAATAGGCACTATAGAACTACACTGTCGGAAACGAAACTTCACCAAAGGCACCAAAACTAAAGTATGCATGAAATAATAGGTCTGAAATGATTAACAACAACAACATACAACCAAAATACTATTGATATCAACAACAACAAACTAAAATAAAATATGAAACTATTCACCCCAAAACTCCTAAAAATATCCTACAATCTACCAAGAAAACACTACAAATGGGAAGCCTTCAGCACAATGGAAATCTCTATGTGAAATTGCACTAATTTACCCTTGGAACCACTACCCTTGAGCCCTTTTCCTACATGGTTTATTAGCCTTAAAGAAATATCTTAATAGGTTTATCAACCTTGAAGAGAAAGCAACAATTTTTTAGAAAAATAACCAAGTGAATGATGCAAGAATGAATCCAAATTCATGTTTTATTGGAAAGTATTCAATTTCCAAGCTGGGAGACCAAAAATCATGACCAAGGGAAGAGAATAATCTTGCATGCAAAGATGTAACTCCCACTACCAAGTGTAAATAAAAAATCAAGTGCACCTGAGGGAAATAATAAAATATTTCCATTTCCTGCACCACTTCATAATCTAATAAAAATCCTTTTTTCCTTTTTCCAAAAAGAAACACCCAACTTGGCCCAATTAAATATTTCATAAAACTTTGATATTTAACCTCCCAAATTATCTTAATTAATTCACCTTGAGAAACCAACTTTCCAGGTTTCGTTGTAGGACCTAATTTGTTATTTTAGAAACCCGACTTACTAAAAATAGTAATTTTCTATTTTTAGAAAATTCAAAAAAAGGGACATTAAATATTGCCTTGTTTGTCATGCCAAAAAATTACATCACATAGATTGGGACCACAGAAAGAATTCATTTGGTCATGAGTATTCATCCTGCCAACAAAAGCCATTTACTTCTCCATGCATCTGCCTTAAGCTTGCATTTAGATATCATGTCTTGCTAGTGATCAGTCTAGAAAGTTCCTTGAAAAAGAAGAGCCCCCAAATTTTTTGACGGTAGTGAAGCAATAGAGAAACTTAGTAATTCTGTAATCCTTCTCTGAATGGTGCATTTTGTATTGAAAAAATATATCTTAGATTTGTCTCTGTTTAGAATTTATCTAGAAGCTTTAGAGTACATTTCTAGAGCCCCTTTTATGACTTCAACTTCCCTCACTGTTGCCTCACCAAAAAAAATTGTGCCATATGCAAACTAAGAATAGGTGACTAGATCCAACCCATCTACAATTGCAATACCTTTCCAAAGACCAACAACATCTAGGTTTTTAAAATGACGACCCATTTCTTCTACCATGATAATGAATAAAAATGGGGAGATAGGATCTCATTGACACAAAACATTGGTTGTACCAAAGAAACCTCATAAAGAACCATTAACAAGGACTAAGTAGAGGAAATAAGATATACAGTTGTGAATCATTTCTAGCCAATGAGTAGAGAAACCAATTTTTTCCATGATTGCCAGTAAAAAGTCCCAGCATACCCAATCGTAAGCCTTGCTCAGATCAAGTTTGATTAGCATACTTTTCAGTCATTCCGAGGATATTATGTGTAATATTTATTATGAAGTCATTATGATATCTATAATTTCTCTACCTAGAGTGAAGCCATTTTGTTCCTATAAAATTACCAACCCCATGACCTTCTTTAGCTTGTTTTCTAGGGATTTAGCCAAAATCTTGTAGATCGTGTTACATAAAGCAATTGGCCAAAAACCAACAAAGAAAGAGAAATCATTCTTCTTCAAGATGAGGGCGATGATTGTATTTTTGAAGTCCCTAACAAAATTTTTATTTTTCTAGAAATATTCCAATAGTTTCAAGATATCCTATTCCATAAAATACCAGCAATTCTAAAAAAAATTGGCAGTGAAACCATCAAGCTCCAATGATTTGTCAACATGGAGCCCAAACACAACCTTTCAAACTCCATCCAAAGAGAAAGGACTGCACAACATCTTGTTCTTCTCCTCATCCAAGCATTTGGGAGTGCATGATAGGATGGGGCCTCTGTCAACTTTCACAGCATCCTTTCTTCTAGTGAGCAACACTTCAAAAAATCTTATTGCCTCTTTTACAATTCCCTCTCTATCACCATACATAGTGCCATCCAAAATCATAATACTTTCAATGTGATTTCTTCCCCTTTTATCCCATGCAAAATTGTGAAAAAATTTGGTATTGGAACCACCATCTTTCAACCACACTTCACGAGCCTTGTCCCTCCAATACAATTCCTCCCTAGCAAGAATTTTGGTATGCCTTGCCTTTAACTCTTTCTCCAACTTGTATTTGTCAAGAGTCATGCTAGATTTGATAACCTATTTGTTCAGTGATTCCAATTTTGATTCAACCTTCTATTTCTCAACAAAAATGTTCCTAAACGCATCCTTATTCCAAGGTTTTAACTTATTTTTAACATGTGTGAATCTCCTAACAAAACAAAATCTAATAGTATCACATATAGACTTGTCCTCTAACCACCAAACCTCCAAATTCTTGAGTAAATTGTTGTCTCTCCACCACATGGACTCTAATTTAAAGTAGTTTTTTATTGGATTCTCACTCAAGCAGATATTCATCATTACCAAGAAGTGATTGGAAACCACAATGGGAAGTATGCTCACCTCACAATAGTACTTTGTACCAAGCCAACCATCGCCAATAAAGAATCTATCAAGGTGCTCCATGATGTTGGTAAATATTTCCCTCTAATTTGTCCAAGTAAAGGACCCGCTCTTAGGAATACAATCTATTACCAACATTGAACTAGAAAATTCTTTGAAATCCCATATGGCCTTAGTTTCCTTATTCAAACTACCACATTTTTTCCCTCAGATCCAAGATAGCGTTGAATTTTCCACCCAATATTATCTTATTGTCACTCAAACTTGTAGCATTTAATTTGATATTTTTTCAAATAGCTAACTTTTCCTTCATTTTTATCAGACCATAGATATTAAATAAAGAGAATTTTAGATCAATATGTCTACTGCTTACCTCACAAAGCATCCAGTTATGGTGTGCCTCACAAAATTTGATGTTCACTTTGGTGGAAGACCAAAAGATCCCCAAACCACCAATAAAGCCCATAGAACTCTAGAAAACCCCTAACCATCTACTACAATATTTGATGAATTTTTCACCTTCCTCAAAGAAATATTTGGTTTCTTGTAAAATAATTATGCCCACAGTGATTTTATCAAGGTGACGCTTGACCAAGCATCATTTGTTAGGGGTTGATAGGCCCCTGACATTCCACATGACCATCTTCATTGTCCTCTAAGGGAGATATTTTCTCCCTTGGATAACAAAAAGTCCTTGATGGTCAAGAGGCCTTTTTCTTTAGCCTCCTCCTCCCTTTTTTGCTTGTGTGTCTTCCTTCCTTTCCCTTTCTTAGCCCTATTTAATATCTCAGGTACCATCTAGATTATGTGATGTAGATCAATTATACCCAACTTTTCAACCTGAGAAAGGGTATCTTCTTATTTGACTTCCTTCAACTCATCATCTTTCAATTATTTAGAAGGAAATATGAAATCCCTACCATTCCCCTCCTTTTCCTTCTCTATTTGGTCAAGATCTTGAATCATAATCCTAGAAGAGATCCTATTTGAAGCCTTGGTGGTCTTTTTCCTACATCCTCTAGTAGAAGGGCTTGATGTAGTAGGAAAAACCCCACGAGGTGAAGCTGATTTTTCATTCCTATAGGAAGGGATCTCTAGATATTCCTTTGGCTTGACCCCATCCTCTTGATTTGAGCCCTTCAAGGGAACCAAAACCTTAGTCTACAAAGGTGGTGTTGTGGGAGGCTGTCAAATGGTTTTCATTTTAGGAAAAATTATGCAAGTAGCCTCCACATGACTTTTGCTACCACACTTCATACAAAATGATTTGTCTTCCTCCACATCCATCAAGATTACTCGATGCCATCATCAACACAAAAAAATATTTCCTTTGGAACCTTGGTAACCACAACAATCTATAGACATGCATAAAGATAGCAATCCCCCTCAATGATATCTAAGTCCACATCGATGAGGGTACCTAAAGTTCTTCCAATTTTCACAATGTATCTTCATCCACCCAAGATTCCAAAGGAGGTTATATAGCTAAATCTAGATAAATAAAAAATCTCTCAAAAATGGATATTTATTTTGGAGAATTATATGTAAAATAATCAACTTTTTAACCCATTCTCACTATCAATAGTTCATAGTGGTTTGGGAAGAGCTAGGAAATGGATATTCAAAGTGAATAGGATATCCATTTTTGCTGTCTAAACTAAATTTTATCAACTTCCCTTCAATTTTAGCAACATTCAAATGAGGTAAGTTGTGTTTTTTTTGTTTTAGATGATTTTTTAATTGTTTAATTTGTTTTTTAACATATATATTAGGTTTTTATAGATTTTAGTAATTATTTTAAAATTATGTTAATTTTTAAAATTATAATTTCAAATGGGTTTTAAATAGAAGAAATTGCTAGAGAAAACCCTCCTTCAATTCAGGATTTAATTGAGATAAATATGACTAAATCAGGTTTTTATAGATTTTAGTAATTAGTTTAAAATTATGTTAATTTTAAAAATTATAATTTCAAATGGGTTTTAAATAGAAGAAAATGATAGAGAAAATCCTCCTCCACCAAAACCTCCTTCAATTTAGGATTTAAGTGAGATAAATATGAATGAATTGAATAACATTGTTGAGAGATAATGTAACCACATGTATTTGTATTCACTAACACCTAATATAGAGGCCATAATAAGCCATGTGCAAGGCATCACAAGATAACATAATTTGTTTCAACAATTGAGAGATGTGAAGAATTTGGAATATGGTAATGGTTTGGGCTATGATAATATTAAAAAATTAGAAATACCTTAAGTTGATTTAGCCCAATATTTTGTGAACCCAAAAATTGAACAACATGTTGGTTTACGTAAACCAAAATTTTTCATAAAATGGTGCACACATAAGGGCATAACAAGAAAAAATTGGGATCATTGGTGGATGGTATTTGATAAACCACCCAACAAAAATCTTGATGCCCCTCTTTATTTTCTCCACAAATTATATTCACAGTTTGTTTTAGGAAAATATGTCAACTATTTTGATTTTAGACAATTTCAAGGAGTACGGATGAGAATTCCCCAAGATAGACATGTGGCAATGCATTAGATGCAAGGTCCATATGTTCCCCCTCTTTGTATTCCTCCCCCACCTCAAGTAGCCTATCTAGACATTGTTGCAAATGCAACAATGCATAGTCTCTTGGTCATAAACTCTTTGACTATCCATTTGATTACACAATCCTCATAGTTTTCCTAGCTACCCGATAGTGATACTCTTGGTTCTTTAGTTGATGTTGGTGTTGCATCATCATCTACAAATATTTGTGTGCCTCATTAGTGTAGTAAGTTCAACCATATATTTCTAGGTCCTATGGGAGATACTACTGAGACTGCCCCTAGACACAACTGAGTATGAGGTGCATGATGTGACACCTGGAGGAGATGAGACAACAATACATACTGGCATATTTTGTGCCTACCAAATGGAGGAGCTGGCTGATTGTTATTTAACATTAAGTGGAATTGCAGTATCATGTTCAAATGCTGTTTCACATTATTATCATTATGCATCGAACAACAGTTATGCATTTTAAAGAAAGTAGGGTTTCAGAGTGCCATTCAGATGTTGCAATTTTTTATAAAGAAATACAGAATTGAGTACATAAGCAAAATAGCATTTCAGATGCTTTTATTCATTTCGAAAAAGAACTCATATTTTTACAAGGCTTCATTTGATTTCACAATCAGAAAGAAATTACAACATTGCATAAAATGCATTTTCTTTTCAATTGAAAAGCAGAATTGAAATCAAAGATCCACACAAGCTGTGGATATAACTTTGACAATGTATTTCTAATAGTACATTGCACTACTGAAGATGCTAAAAGAAAGCACATAAGCAACAACATAATCATCATTGCCTGATTATCGACGTTCGATGCCGAATGGTGCACCTTGCCTTCTTGAGCTTCGTTGACCTGTAAGAGGAAAAGAGGGGTGTCAGTGGCTCCGATTATGATGTAACTTATATGATGCACCTACAATAGTACAACATACTATTAGCAATGCATCGAAACAATCAAAATCAATCAAGTACAGTATGAAAGAAGTAAGCTGAAGGAGAAATAGCAACAACATAATCATCATGTTCCGTTTTTATGCTAACACTGTTTATTTCCTTGTGTAGGTATAGGTAAAGTCATGAAGTTGAACATTATTCGAAGACCAAGCATGTGGAGTAAAACGGGCTCCCACAAGGGTAGAGCTTGGCATGCTGCCCTATTCATTAAATGGGCTGATTTTAAATAATACTTCATTATATACATTGAATGAGACACACCCAGAATAAACAGAATCCATCACAATGAGACCAACTATTCATTCATAATGACTGCACAGCCAAGGCTACAGGTGAATAGTGAGTTTAGTTCACTTAAGGAATTTAACTGAATACATTTATATCAGAAATTGCTGAATAACTACATTTCCATGCTGATTGTAATCATATGTCATGCGAGTTCAATTCATCAATTCTCTTTCGGATAGTGAATAGGCATACATATGCCTTAATGTTTTGTTCTAATTTTCATCATCAAAGAGAGTAGTTTTGTACAGTGAAGTATAAAAATGCATAAAGATTACCAGGTTGCTCAAGAATACAAACACAGACAGTGCAGTTGAGTATTGGATGAATTTCTGGTTCCAGCTGACAGATTAAGTAAGTACTGCATCATGGATAAGTAATAACAAGGAGATCATTCTAGGGTAATAGAGGAAGAGTATTTTTCTTTCCAAAATGAGTTATGAGTTGTTAAGCTATGCATATGAGCTAGTGAACAACATGTGGCCATGATGTTACAATGTTTCAATAATCTCCACAGAGTTCAAAACAGAAGGTAGTGATCGCTATGATAAGGTTCAGAAGTGTCAGAAAGACATTAAAATACAGGAAGAATACAAACATGGAGATCATTTTCTTCGCAATGAACAAATACAAATCATTCTCAAGATCCATGTCAATGATAGTGTTGTGACAACAGGTCAGATGCTTTTATCAAAAGAGGAAAATAATTAAGAATCAAGTTCAGGTGTCATACAACTATAAAAGAAAGTGACAGAAATGCCAAAATGGAAAATTGGGTATATGAGTCAAATGAGTATGAAAAAGCACACAAATTCTTGTTGTTTCGTCATGTTTTATATACTTCTGAAGGCATATTTAAACAAGCAACAGTGATGCAATGAGTGTCTTTCTTTCAGGATGTACAAAATGCAAAGGAGGTTAAAGTAAAGACAAACATTCAAGGTATCATTTTGTTACAAAAGTGAAAGTTGTTGTGTTAAAATTAAAGAGGGACAAAAGGAAACAACTGTTGTGTTTATAGTGAGTAAGCATGGATACAGTATTTTTAAGAGTCATTCCCTTCACAATGCATGAATATAGAACCATGCTGGAGGTAACAACAAAATTCAATACTTTAGAAGCCAGAATTTGCAATATCATTGGATTTACTGATCTTTTATATTTTAAGCAAGTATTGCATAGCAGAGATTATTTTGTTATATCTTCAAGGAGTTATAAGTGTCAAACAAGTGATCTTTTCGGAGTATTGAAGAAGGAGCAAACAGCTTTGTTACCAAAAGAAGTTTTGAGGTGTCAGTTATGCCTAGGAATAGAAGACTAGGTACAATCCATTATGTTTCAATGTTTCAGCTAAAAGCCTTGCACAAGCACAGAATACAAAAAGAAAAGGAGTCAGAATGCTTAAAGGAGCCCATAACTGAATATAGATTAACACTGATTTTGATCTAAACCATGAGTGTACATTTCTGAAGGAAGATCTGAGAGCAATTATCAAATGCCAATATGGGGTTTTCTGTTACAGCTAATGATGCAAATACATAGTTTTGTTAACTCTTACAGGTGCTTTCAGCTCTGAGGGTAAGCAAAGTGAATAGTAGTTACCCACATGTGGGTTTGTTTTCAAAATGCAGTAAATATGGTAATCTATGATACCCATATGGGTTTTGCATAAAAACAACAGTATATTTACAAAATGTGAAAATTTTTGTGCTGGTTCGAGCCTCAAAGTAGAAAGAATACAACTTTCATGTGATTTTCATAATAACCACAAAAGAGACAGCAGGGAAAAGAAATGAAATAAAATTTATGTGATAAATCAAGCTCAGGAAAGAAGAAAATACAGTTCTCTTTCGAAATCTCAAATACCCACATGTGGGTTTATTCTCAAAAATACAGAAAATGTTGTTTTCTTTAAAGATTTCGAATACCCATTTTCAGGGTTAGCTTCAAAGTGCAAAAGAAACGGTTACAGTAATAACCCATGTGAGATCTTGATTTAAATAGAAAAATATACAACAAATGTGAGTTCCCTGTGATGAATCAAACTCAAAAACGAAGGAAATGTAGCTCTCATTCATTTTTTGTAATACCCACGAAGGGATTCATTATCAAATATGCATGAAGGAAAATTTCTTGTTGTGGGTCGAGCCCAAAGCTTCAAATAACATTCTCTATAACATACATTTAGTGTGGCCTGAACATGGCTAGAAATTCACAAGTAAGGATTCTTTTAGTCTCTAAGAATGAAGTAGCTAGAGGTGGCTTACCAGTCTGGGATTATGGAGAGTGCGTACAGCTGCATTCAAAAAGAGCTACGTGGAGTTTCCAATGGCCCAGAGTCGAGTTCTCAAACTAGTGCTCGAGCTTTAAAGGAAGATGAACACAGAGAATAAACACAGGAGACAAAAGGCATCAGATAATCATTCCATGGCCGCGGCCTGTGAGGCCTTCACTTTCTTCTGAAGCTCAAGGGATGAGGAGAAAAACAATCAATAACACTTACTACAAGCTGTGCAAGCTGAATGTGAACAAAATCAAAAAGAAGAAGCTCGATTGAAGGCCCGAATAGAGGTTTCCAGCTAGAACCCTAGCCATGCTTGGCGGCGTGCTCCCTTAGGCAGAGCTCGATTTTTCCAAAGTAGTGAGTGCAAAATGAAATAATTAGGGTTTGACTTCTTTTACTCATACCCTAATTCGACCCAACACTATAATTGTTTAGGATATTCATGTTGGTCAATAAGCATGTGGGTTATTTCGGATTAGGGTGGCTTTGTATTGTGATTCTTTCAAAGTCTAAGTTTAATATTAGAGGGAGGCCGAAATCTATATAAGGCTTATATTTTGTGCCTTGGGAAAATAAGGGTTGAAGGATGCCTTACCCTAGGGTTTTGTTTTTTGATTGATTTGAGGAAAATCAATAATGTATCTTATCATTTAGGGCTTATACTTAATATCATTTTAGGGTTTCTTATTTTAATTGGTTTTATGAGAAATCAATGAGAAGTTTTGATAAGAAGAAGATTATGTAATATATTTTTATGATTTTTTGAGAAAAATCAATTATTGTAATGGAGAAATAAGGTGATTTTTCTTTTGCAAAAGATTTCCAATCTTTGAATTGCAAAAATAGACAAATTGTAAAATCTGCATCTTGTAAAGCAGAAGCATAAAAGGGATATTCTATGAATTGCTTTATGTTTTATTGCTATTTTTAGCAGTTCTTTGGTTGACTTTTCCTCTTGGTCGGATTCCAGACTTATCTTTAAGAGATAAGGTTTTTTTTTAACTTAAAAAGTAGGATTTTCCTATTTTTAGAGGCTTGACAGTGTAATCATAAAAGCATTGTGCTTTTTTCTGCTTTAAAGCAGTTTTCTAAGATTGTTTGAAGCTTTTTTCCTTGAGATTTTTTCTGAGCTCGGATTAGGGTTTTCTTGAGAGTTCTTTTGATAGACTTAGTCTTTCAACTCTCCATTCTTAGCAGTTCGTAGGAGAGTTTCTTGCCCTTAGACATTTTGGGGAGCTTGTAAACTTATGTGTGCTCAGATTCTGAGAGTTTTTTCACTCCATCATTCAATAAAATAGCAGAGTTTTTCCTTTCTCATTTCCTTTTCATGACTTGGGATAGTAATCTGATTTGTTCTGTGATTCAAATCTGTTGGATCCTTTTCTTTTCTTACTATTGTCAAGAAATTTGCAGGAGTTGCATGCTAGTTCAGGTTATGCCTTGTGTTAACTTAACCTTTGCATAAATCATTGTTGAACTACCTATGTTGTGAGATTGTGAGATTTCAATTTTAAAGAGTTGGTGAGAGTGAGTTATTATTAGGATTTTCTTACAGTTAATCATTATTTTTAGAATGATGGAATTTCAGTTTTAGTTTTCAGATCCAATTTATCCTTCTATCCTTTTTCTTGAAAAGACACTTAGAATAGAATTCATCATTCGGAGAACTGGCTCGCTCTGGAGATTCCTCTTTCATGCAGATCACCCACATCTGAAAGAGGTTTCCATGTTTCAAAAGAGGTTTGTTGAATATTGTATCTTAGTTGTGCAAAAATTATTGATAACACATAATGAGGAGATTTGTGAGTGACAAACAAATGCAATTTCATCCACAGTTGGAGATGGGGAATAGCAACAACAATATTTTCTATAGGTAAAACTTAAATTTATTTTGTAGTGCATTTCATTTAAAATTATTATAACAAATAGTGCATTACTAATGTATATTTAAGAGGGAATAAATAGTTGATGACCGAGGATCAGATTATAGAAGTACATCATGGTACTATTTTGGTCATTGAATTTGGCCTAGACATGGAATATTTTTTGTACATGTAAAAAAAAATTATTGTACACATATCATTTAAATTGTGATTAATTAAATACATACTAATTTATATCTTGATCTGATTTTACTTTTGTAGTGTACTCTAGATGTGACTAATGTGACACCTTTTACTGTGTCATATACTAAAACACCTAATCATCCTCAGAGACAATCATTTGTAGAGCGAGTCACGGTCAAGGTAATTGGACTAAATTGTAATTGAATTGAAATTTTAGCTAGAATTTATACAACTTATTGTAGTGATTTATATGTCACTTTCATATATATTATGGTTATATGTAAATACATTTGTAGTATTACATTCTTTCCATGTTTAATTGTATAGGATGTTGATGTTACTACATCCAAGACAAGTTCTTCTCAAACAATCTCAATTGCATCACTGATTTAGGTATATGGTTTTTTATATCTAGTAGATATATAAGTTTCTAGATATATATGTAGATATATGTTTAGTTTATGTTTGTTTGTCAGCAATTATATATTAATTTTTTCAATTTTAATTTTCATCTTATAGAGTATTCCCCCATCCACTTATGTGAATCATCTACCATTTCAATAGGGTAGGACTCCTAAGCATCCTAAGGGACCATCATTTCCTAAACGTATGTCAGCCAAAAACAAAGACTTGAGCTAATGAAGAATTGAATTTGAAATTAATTTATAGTTTAGTATAGTGATTAGATGTTATTTTGAAAGATTAAAAATAGTCGATATTTTTCTATTTAGTAGTCTAGGTTATTTACCACTAAAGTAGTTAATCTAATTTGTGGTTTGAATTATTTTTTGTGCAGGAAACTTCTCATCCATCTAGTTGTGTGAAGAGGCTACATTTTGATGATTCACCATAAGTTTAGTATAGAGGGACATGGCGTAGCTATTTGTGATATACATTATACATAGACCATGAGATGGCATATACCACATTTTGTAAATATTGTTTTGAGTTGGTATATATGTCAAATTTATATATGTGCATACATAATTACTCTACACTTATATACAAAAATTAATATTTAACATATTTTGTTCATTGTGTGCATGTTTTCCTACTTTAAAACATAAAATTTGAATGTATAATCACTTTATAATGGTTGAGCTATGATGGATAACATATTATATCTATTGATTTCTTGCAATCTTGTACTTTAATAGTTTATGAATTATATATCATTTTCACTCATGTTATACTACTATTAAATTTGGTTGCCTTGGGTAACCTCACCAAATTGGATCCCTTTATTGTTAGTCTTTACTGTTGCAACATCCTTTACCCTTTGATTCCTTGATCCATTAATGTCCTTAGTCTCTATAGTTTCATTTTGGTATTTATCCTTTCAATAAAGTTAGATTTCCCCTTTGGAAATGATGGATATTTCAATTTGAATTTTCATTTTGAAATTAGTGCATCAAAAAAATGACATGGAATGCAAATTTTGGTACAATAATACATATACAAATCCATCCCTTTGGCTTTATTTTTGCATGTCGATAATCAGACCATGCAATGTGATAGCCATATATTCAAAACAATTAAATGCAAGATACAATACTTTCTAAGAACTCAAAGAATTTAGTGTTTTCATAAGATGCATGTATTGTAAACAACATATTTCTTTCTTTCATAACCCAATTTTATTGCATATTTATTATAATATGGAAAATTGAATTGTTGAAGAAATTCAATATATATTAAATGAAAATTTTGGAATTTTCAAAAAATTGAATGAAAGAAGATTGAATGATGTTGACTTTGTGAACTTTTGGAAATTGTCTTATACGTTATCAAGAATTGAACATTACTGATAAATTTGCAAGTACAACTGTGTGCAGTTGTAGGGTGACAGGTTGAAGGACAAGAACATGGTTGAAGTACGATAGTTTAGTTGGATCGAACGGTAAGCCAATTGGAATCTAGGTACACACACCACAAATGGCATCATAACTTGCATTTGAACTATTCTACATATATAAAATAGCATAATTTCATGACTTGAAATGTTTTAGTGATTGAAAATGAATAGCTTGTAGATTAAATTGTCTATCTAAACCTTCTCTTTTTAAGAAAATGAAGGTACGTATTGCAAGGAATGATTAAGGGATAAGAGTTACATCATGTGAAATTATATAAATGGATATTCAAAGTGGAATAAAAGTCCTTATTTAATTTATTGATAGCACAAGAAACTCATAAACTCCTTCAAACAAACAATTTATACATACATACATATATGTATGTATGTATGGATGGATGGATGTATGTATATATGTATGTATATGTATGCATCTTAATGTGAATACACACACACACACATATAAGTAATGTAACTTTGAAAACATATATATAGAAAATGTGAATGAATGTTGAAAACACATATAAGAATATATATATACACACATATATTATCAATATATACATATATAAACATATATATACATATACATGTTTATACTATTTGAATTTAATTCGATAACTGATAATATCATATCGGACTCTGTGGAATCAAGCAAAATCTTGAAGGCGACCTATGAAGGATGTGGCCTGTCGAAACATTATGGAAACATTCAAAAATAGAGGTTGGAGGCTATGACAGAAAAGCCATAATGGAATCACCCTAGCCGCATGCAAAATGAAACATTGTTTCCATTTTAGAATAGACAATGGGGAAAAAGAATAGGGAATTGGGGGAAAAATCAACCAGCAACAAGGAAAAATGTAGAGAAGAGCTCATAGAGGTGGAAGAATTAGAGGCAAGCTTCACCCAAAAAGTTTGGTTTTTGAGGTAAATTAGTTTCCTTAGAAACAAGTTCGATTTCATTATCAATTTTCACATCATACTTGTGATAGTCACTACATTTTGTTGAAAATTTGATAAGCACAATAAATATGTATTTTATGTGACTGTGTGTATGGCCTTGAGTTGAATGTAGTGTTTTATTGACAACCTTTTTTGGGTCGCATGGCCTATGGCCTACTTTCCATAAGAAGTATCTAAGTTGGAGCCTTATTGGCTAGCCTTTAGAGCTAGACCAAGGCTTGAAATCATTAAAGATGTGACTGTCATATAAGATCACACATTAATGCTAGCCATATCATGGTTATCAAAATTTTATTATGATCTAATATGTATTTTATTGTATTTAATTTTGTAGTGGTTTGAATGTCGAACCTATAGGAAGGGGTATAATCCTTTATGTTTACATTCACATGTATCATCTATGTTTTCATTCATATGTATCGCCCTTCCATTATCATCTACGCCGATAATGGTTAGAGGGTTAAGTTCATTTCTAAGAATGTGATTATTGTTTGCATAATGAAGTCGTCATTGATTAGAATAAATGATGGAATGAATTAAGTCTGGGTTTCATTTAAAACCATGTACGGTTTGATCTTCATGATCAATAGGATATTCTCTTTGAAATAGATACAGATACGATTCTACATGTTGAAATATGTATATGGTATAGACCCAGCAAGTCTTTATGAGTAAGCTTGAACATGACCTTTGATCGGTTAAGAAAAGAATGAACCAGTTATGTAAGGGGAAGTCTCTCCTGGAGCGACCAGTGAAGGCTTGTTAATGGCCTTGAAAGGCATGGGTTAATATAGGAACCCTGATAACCTCAGAGTTAAGTTCCTTGACTACATGGTTGCACAGTTTCAATTTAATGAGTATGTTGAATTAGTTTCTTTAAAATTCTTACATAATTTCTCATGAAAATTTAGTATCATTTATGTTTTTTAAATGTTGAACAATGGACATTCTATTAGCCTAATTTGCTAGAGAGAATTTAATGGCTTTGCTTGAGAATGATAGATGAGATTGTTGTAGACAATATTTTTACTAGAAAATAGCATTGTCCATTCTTTGTTCATTGAGATAAAACCCCGTTCTATTTTAAGAAGTGAATATTAATTAGAAATTTTATCATTCAACATCAAAACAACTTGAAATAGCTTTGAGTAATTGCAAACAGTGAATATTTTGTTTCAATCAACACTGTTTTGTTGTAAGGTTATCTAGTAGCTAAAAACAGTCTTGTTTATTAAACAAATTAAATGGAACATCATTGAATGTTTGTAAACAACGAATGTCCATTTGAAATAGCTTATTCTATAACTGTTTAGTAGGAAACAATACTTGCTCTATTTAAATGATGAACGTTCATATGTAAACAACAATGTTAGATTGTCATAGTTTGTGAAAAAAGCAAAAGAAACAATAGTATTATTGATGGGTGTTTTTGTACTTTCTCAACACAAACAACACACAAGTATGCTATATCTCAAGTGAAAGGTGAAAATCTACAACTAAATTCCATAAAATAACCCCAAGGTCTCTCGAGTGTCAGGTCATGACAGTGCAAGAGCTCAATTTTTTGTTGCAATTTGTTGGTAATCACAAGGGGCATTTATGGTTTACTAAGCATGTAGAATTTGGGTCTGCAAATGGATTTTAATAAAGGTTGGAAAATATAAATAGTTGTTGCAAGTTTAGAATAGAAAACTAAAACTCCTTTTATGTCATTAGATTTAACTTTATAATGATTCTAGAACTTGTCTTCAACTTCAGATTTTAAAGAAAGATTGAAAGGGAAAAGGGGTTAAAAGTTTCCTAAACATACAACTATGATGAGCAATAACAATGGAGGATGCTACAGTGGATAGACTTCCCAAAAACTAAGTTCCACTTAACTAGGGACAACCCACAGTCTAATGAAACTAGTGCAATCTTCAAGGGGTCTTTGCAGATTTTTAGAATGTATATTCACCTTTTAAGTATGAATAACAATTGAACTTAAGTGCATCAAGATAAATAATGCTTAGACTAACTTTAACAATAGTTTATCATCAACAAATATCCAAAAGTATGAGCTGGAAATGCATCAAACACAATAGCATACATCCACCATTAAAGCACAACATAAACTACTAACTAACATGAACTCAAACTTGAAATGATAAAGCTGAAATTAACTATTTGGAGATAGAATCATGAACACATGGAGAAGAACACATAAGAAACCATTAATTTAATTTTTTTCTCATATATTTTTCAGCAACATGTCTTTAAACAACAATTCATCTCTCTTGAAAATGAGAGGATTCCCCTATTTATAGTTTTCAAAAAGTAGAATGAATGGACAAGATTATTTACAGTGAGTGACTTAGATTCATTCTAACTTAGGGTTTCACCTACCCCCAATATATTACAATATAAAAATAGACTTTTTTATTTTTTCCCATTTTGTCTCCTTGTCTATTCTATCTTTTATCTACCTCCAGCCTTTTCAACTATTTTAGCAAGTATTTATCATCAATAATAGGCTTTCCAACCTCCTTTTGTGTTGCTACATACTCTACAAACTTGTTGATCATGACTATCAACTTATTTTATTTTATGAGCTCGCTCTTGAAGATCTAGATGATAACTCTTTTGAGTCCTTCCCTCATTTGATCCCAATGTCCTATGCATTTTGGATCCTCCTTTATCATCTATTCAGATTCCGTGAAGTCTCTCACAGCAAAATCCATGAAATCAGCCGATAGGGTATCGTTGATTCTTTGTTCCATTTTCTGATGAAATTCTTGCTTGATCTTTTTTGGATCTAGCTCAAGGGAGGGAATTTTGTAACTTGACATTAGCTTCAAGTATTCATTGCACTCAACTCAATGAGCTACAACCCGCTCGTAATTGTCTTCCAACTCCTGCAAGACCTTTTACAAAATTTCCTTTCTATAATCAAAATTCATTAACCATGTCTCAAGTAGCCAATGATCTTCCTTAGGTAGCACTAGTTCCTTTTCCCATATGTCTTGGGAGATCTTGAGGATGCTCTCCAACTTCAGATAAGTAATCCTATGCGGTTTTGGGAACTGCTTGAAGGTATCTATCATTTCCTTGACATCCTTTTGTAGGACCCAAAAGTCATTTTGCATTCTAGTTGCACAAGGTAATGCCCATATAACCATTGTATATTACCTTGTTGAACTAGTCTAAGGTAGACTTGGTCTAGTTCTTCATTCTCTCCATTTTATTTACCTCCTCCTTTGAGAGCAATGCAGGTGCCAATGATTCTATCAGAGCCTCTTCTTCTATTGAATTCCATTCTTCTGCATGCACCTTTAGCTCTTATTTTGTGGACTGGTCTTTGTTCATTTGTTGCAAAATGGAGGAGATGGACCTTTGGAATTCATCTATTTTCTACTCACAAGACGTTGGGCCTAAGTTGATGGTGGATATGTGATAGTCTTGGCCATGAATGGTGCTTGCATCCTTGTCCACTACTAGAGTGGCTATCTACAGTGTTTTGGACCCAGAAGTGTCAACTATGACGTGGGACTCAATTTTGGGCTTCTTTTCTTTACGGGTCCTAACCTATGCCCTTGCTAGGATTGTCTCCAATCAGGCTTTAGGATCAACAACCATGAGGGCCTTCTTCTTTAGTTGTTGTTTGATCCATGCAAGAACCTTTTTTTGTTGTTTTGGTGATTCATGATCACCTTCCTCTTCTTTTTCTTCCCAAGGCTCATCCTCTTCATGCATACGAGCCTCTTCATCATCCTTTTCTTCCTTGTTTGGGTTGTCTTCTTATATTGCTTTTCCTTTGTTAGGCTCAGTGACCTCTACATCCTTTTGAGCTTTATCTTCTTCTAGTGTTCTCCCTTTATCCTTTTCATGCTCAACCTTAACCTTCTCTAGGGACTTGGCACCTTTCTCCTCGATGGTATCTTCTTCATTCTTTTCTTGCTCTCCTTAATTTTCTGGATGCATTTCTTCTTGTCTCAGGCCCTCATCCTAGCTAGTTTTGGGAGGCTCATCAGTTACCTCCACATCAATTTTTGTGTCCATTTTCTTTTCCCCAGAGTGATGCTCCTTTGGGTGTGCCTCCTCATCTTTGTGCTTTCAGGGTTTCTTTTCAACTAGCTCTTGATTAGAGGTTTCAACCTCATAATGTTCATCAAGCTTATCAGCATCTTCATCCCTGATTTTTTGTTGTGCTTCCTCATTTGAGGCCACCTTATCTATGTTTATATTCAACCCCCTCTCAAGATGCTCAGAATAATCATCCCCATCAAAATCTTCTGGGTCCTCATCAATTTCTTTTACAACATCCTTAGCTCGCTCTACACTAAGCCTCTCCATTTCTTCTGAAATCTTCAATTGTCACCTCCATTTTTGGTGGTTTAGTAGGTGGTGGAGGGAAAGGAAAAGTAGTAGAAATTTGAGCTATTAATTCTTGGACTTGGGGATTGAGTATCATCCCAGAAAGCTCAGTGGGAACATTTTGCATATAGGCCATGAAGGCATGAGGTAGGAAGGGAGGTGTCATAGTAGTGGTTGGTAGGGAAGGTAGTAAAGTGGAAAGAGTAGGTAGTGGAGGTAGGAGAGAAGTGGAAAACAATGAGGAAGTGGTGGAATAGGAAGAGTCTAGTACTACCACTGGAGTGGCTGGTGAGATAGAGGTGAGGTGGACTGAGATGTCCACAACTGACAGAGATGAGACAAGCAAAGACCTAGAAGTGGAAGGTGGTGGAGTGGTGATGGAAGCAGTAGCAGCAATTGACGGGACATAAATGTTGGTAGGTGGTGGTGAGTGAGGTCGCTCAGACTCTTCTTCCTCTTTGTGTGGATGATCTTCCACCTGGATGGTTGGAATTACAAGAACAAAAGTTCCCATTCTTTTTTTCCTTCTTTGGTAGTTTCCCTTCTATTGCTTTATTGGTGTACATCTTTTGGTTGGGCTTATGCTCAAGTACATCTTTCCTCTTTTTAGATCAAGTGATAGGAAAGGACTTGGGAGCTTCACCTAAAGAACTCGCAGTGGTGCCACTATTTGTTTCACTTTCAATTTCATCTTCAAGTTCCTTGTATGTGAGTTCTGCACCCTACTCTTGTAACAGTGTTATTTGTCCATCAACCCACTGTTTGGTCCTTTATTCAATGGGGTGAGTGATAGTGTCTAGGTTGTGTTAGTTAACAGATTTATCCTTTGGAAATAAAGTTAGAAATTGACTCAAAATGCCTAGAAAGAAGACCAAATAACACTAACAGTTGGAGAAGTTGTCATTGAATTAACAAATTTCCTCTAAATTTTAGAGGTACAACTCCCTCTTAAGATATGCAATGAATGAGAACGGGGTATGCTTTTGACTAGAAAGTAGAAAAGGAAGACTAACATTTACCCATAACCATGAAAGTAAATTCAAAATCTTAATTTAAAATATAGTGAATGCGAATAAATAACACAAAGTTTATTTACCCCACACCAATGAATGAGAAACAAGAATCGAATATACAAGACACTTCTTTTCAACAAATAGGTTAAATTGAATTCAAAGCTTCAAAAATAACCACATAAACAACTTGAAATAATAGATAAAACATTGAAGAGTAATTACAAAGAATCAAAGTTCATTCCTAATCAAAGAAAAAATTTAATAAATACAGAGATTCAAAAATATTTCTTTTATTTCTCCAACACCAAAATGTGAGTTCATAGGCCCGACACCTTTGTACAATCAAAATGTGCTAAAAAGAAAATCATGTTGTTTTCTTCTCTTTTTTAACTTTTTTTACTTCCCCCCTCCTCTCTTTTCACAAAAGCCAAAAAATGTATATATATCCCCAAAAAGAAACTTTTTTTTTTTTTTAATAATTGTCCATGAAAGAGATCGTTATTAAGGAACAACTTTGAAATGGAAATATTTTCATTACCAAAATTACCCTTACCACTACCAAAATAAAAAATTACATGCATGCAAGAACAAAGAAATTAAACTGCTCCCAAGAAAGGAGCTCTATTTGCTTCCAATTGAATTTCCATAAAGAGGTTGTGAAGCTCAGCATGTTCATCTTCTTCTTCCAAAATGGGAATTAGCCTGTTGTATTCAGCATAGCTATTTTTCTCCTTCAATTCCATTGTGCGCAATTGAGAGATGATGTCAATTTTCTCCTCTTCAGGCCAATTTAAATTAGGTTGCAAGATAGGCAAAGGTTCATCATCCCAAATTCCATTGATTGTAGGAAGCACCATTTTGAAAAATGTTCTAGTAAATTGATCTTGATATTTCCACCACCTTTCTTTGTGTATGGGCTATTTACCTCAAATGGTAGAAATGAAGGCCTTTTATTCGATAAAAATTGTGGTCACCTCAACAAATTCAGCTCATTACACTTGTTATTTAATAACGATATTAATGCATCATGGGTGTATTTCTTGAGAAAAGAGATTTAAGATTGAGTTCATGTTTCAAAAGCTCTTGAAGGGACATCGTACAATATGTCATACAAATCATTAAATGAACTGAAGGTGCCTTGAAAACTAAGAGACCTATCATACAGTCACAAGACCACAGAAAAGTGGAAATGACGAACCACATGTCAGGAGTTTTGAAATTTTAAGAACCTTCGATATTTCGATTACCTTCAATGTCAAAGGGAACTGGATTAGACAGTCGGGTGATTCTAAAACTTTAGAACTTAGCGATATGGTTATGGAAACCACAAAAACCACAACCACTCAAACGCTTAGCAAAGGTGGGGAATGGAAACCACAAAAATCGCAACCACTCAGATGCTTAGCAAAGGTGGGGAATGGAGACCTATTTGATTCAAGAGGGAAAAATTGCATGTTTTCTAAATCAAAATTTGATGGGTAACATTGGCTCTGATTGGGGACTATATTTTTGTAGGAAATGTAGAAAACTCCAGAAACTCTGGGGCAGACTAGTCCTTACCCATTGGGCAATGGATTCAAGAGAGAAATAAGGAAATAGTGAATTGCTTGCAGAAGGGTGGGGGGATTAGGGCACAAACCAAAATTGGACAAGCCAAAAATAGGACAAAACAAAACTATAAGTATGTACATGGTCATAAGACTCTACCTTAGATAACTCTAGGATGATCATGCAAATCCATTAACAGGCTAGAAAAAATAAATACCCAAATGGGAAAGAGAGGTATACCCATGAAGCACTTGTAAACTCAAAAGCCACCCCAAGATCTGAAACCAAAATCTGGAATTTTTAAAACAAAGAGACCTCCTGAATAATATTCTAGAACCAAATAGCATCTAGCATCATAAACCTTTGCATTCTCTTCAACATGCTCTTGCATATAACCATCCCTTTCAGCAGATGAATTAAAGTCCCATGCTTGAAAATAACCATGACTACTCAACCCATCAACAAACCAATCATTGGCCACATAAGATTCATGTAAAATTGGAAGTGATTCAAGTTTTGATGGAGAAGAATGAAAATATGCATCACAAACAAAACTCTCATGTGGCTGAAAATTACCCTCAAATGGAATAATATTCTCTTTCTGTGCTGGAACTAATTCATGTATTGTACGACCCACTTCATCATTTCCACCTATAAGTTGTAAATCAGATAAAATAGCCTCCTCTCCATATAGGAAATCATCTCCTAGTTTTTATAAGCACCATTTTGGAATGCAAACATGGGGCTGAACATTCTCATTTACTAAATTGGCATTACTTTCCCCATACTTACTCATACAATCATTCTCTATCCCATGTTTCACAACTTCAAAATTAGATTCCAAATGAGGTGATTTGAGAGTGAAAGCATTGCTAACCTTTGCTTGTAGTTCTGCTTCTTCATGATTCAATGTGGTAACTTCATCAAATCTGCCCTCTAGCTGCGAATGATTTAAGAATAAATCTAATGTATCATTCTAGCTATTCCTATCATTAAAAATTTGTTCACTGGTTGAAGCTTCTAAAAAAATTTAAGGCTTTGGTTGCAATATTTTTCCTTTATCATCTTCTTCATGAAACTTGAAATTCATAAACTTTGGTTGTGTATCAATTATAACTTTATTATCAACACCAAGACTCAAAGAGAAAACATCATAAATGAAACTTTCTTTTTGTGAATTGCTCAATGAATCAATCTCTGGAAATGTGACTGTTGATTGTGATTTTTGAATATCACATTCTACAAGCATGGGATTGAGTTTGATAGAAATAACTTCTTCACTTCTTGCACAAGGAAAATTATCACTGAGAGGGTAAGAATATTTGGAATGCAATTTTTCTATCCTCTCATTAGGTTCTTCTTCATTTACTTTATCTCATGCTAAATCAATATTATCAAAGACAAAAACTTCCATGTTTGAACTATGATCTAAAAAACCTCTTTCATCCCCACAAGAAATACTTTCTATCACTTGGTCTTTTCATCAATATCAAAGATCTATGATTCAGGAGAAAATATAGTACCATTCACAACTTCTTTCATATCACTGGAAGCACAAGTGGTTACACTCACTTCAGTGATGTGATCGACTTTGTCTAGGAATCCACATACAAAGTCATCATTTGATCTTTCCAAGAACCAATTT
>VDFB02360863.1:0-43228 GCA_007258455.2 Sequoia sempervirens | reverse complement strand
CCTTACATCTATGTTATATATACATTCTCACATACTTATCTTCACACTCATTTTATGTTGTATTCTTTGGTCTTTTCCTTAGCATGATGATGATTTCTAGATATATGCACAAATAAGAAATAGAGATTAGTTCATAATATTCTAATATTGTCATAACTTCATTAGGACCATCTTCACTTCATTGATAGAGAATTTTCATAACTTTCTTAGGAGATTCATAGGTTCTTTAGGACAATACATTAAAGTCTTAGGACAATGATCTAGGTTCATTAGGATAGTCATAGGCTATTTAGGACAATCATATGTTTGTTAGGACTATCAGAATTTCATTATAACTATCATAACCTTGTTAAGATAGGCTTTAACTTCATTCAAAATTTCATATTTGTCTTAGGATAGTTATAGCTTCATTAGGACTTTCATAACTTTATTGAGGTAGTCCTAATGAATTTATGAAAGTCTAAGCTTCATTAGGATTGTCACAACTTTATTAGGATAGTCTTAATAAATGTAGGATAGTCATAGGCTCATTATGAATGATAAAAATAGTACTCAAATGATGAAAACATATCATGCTCTATTTTTGTAATATGATGCTAGAGGGTGGAAGAAGATTAGTTAAGAAAAGTGGGTTGTCATTGTTGTTTGGATGGAACATATATTTTGTGATTACCATAGAAAATTTAAGAAGGTAGTATCTTAAAGAGTTAGCTTGTGTTTATTATAGCCAAGTGTTATACATTGGATGTTGTACAAAGTGAAAAGATTTAGTTGCTAGTTCATTTGATTGTATTGAATATGGAAATGATTTCTCAAAATCATTAAAAGATGAATTTATTGATTGTAAGTCACAAAGTGAACTCAATCATGATGGAAATTTAGATCTTCCCACTCACCAACCATAAAAATCATGTAAAAAATATATTTTGGGGATATTAAAATTTTTAATAACAAAGCTAAACAAAATATCTTGGAGTAGGTTGTGGAACATATTTCTATGAATGTTAGTTGTTGACCTAGAAGAGAAGAAGAGTTGCATGACTAACATAAGTTAATTTATTCCTCACATGTTATCTTGCTAGAGAATTTGGACAAAGATGTGAACCCATCAGATGTATTAAGTATCATTTAGCAAGCAAGCGTGGATTTTGTAAAGGTATATTTCTCACCACCTCAAAGTTTCCAAAAGTTGACGAGAGAAAATATTTGCTTTGAAGATTAGGAACACCTCCAAAGGATGTTTGGATATTTGTAGAATGAAAATATTATAGCTATAGTGTATCCTAGAACAATTTCTATCCCATAACATTTGTGAGAGTTAGTAAAATAGGACCATTTCTAGCATAGACATACCCACTTGGACATGTTGCAATTGATGGTTCGGCCCCATGATGTACATAGTGAAAATGAGGTTACCTTGAAATTTCACATTGCATGCATCTGACAATTTTTTTGATTGAAAAAAGACATTTTATGTGACCAAATGGGTGTGAGCCTTTAAAATATAAGAGAGGTTGTTGTAGAGGGGCATCATGTGCACGTATAGTTTTAGATAGAATAATTGCATGTGCCACTAAATCTAGGATATAGTGTGTCAAAATTCAATAATTTTTTGCACTTAGTGATCTTAAGAGAAATCTTTGACACTGTGTAGCTTGTAATATTTAGGAGAGTTGGGTGCAAAAAAGAACCGTGCCTAGTGTAGATGCGACCACCCAGATTTTTTGAGGTTCATGGTTTGGCCCCATGATGTAAAAAATAAAAATCAAGCTACCTTGCAACTACACATTGCATACATCTCTTGAAATCTAGTAAAAAATTGTGTTTGAGTTATACCCAAAAAATTCTTCAAATATGGATCACGAATTTGACTACCAATCCTCAAAAAATATTTTTGATTGGTAGAGACTTGTGCTATTTGTATAGAATTCTTCAATTAGGGACTACCAATCCTCCTTAAAACATATCCTTGATTGGGAGAGACATGTGTTATTCTTACCAAATTCTTCAATTAGGGATCTCAAGGCTTCAACAAATCTTTTATCTTTCTATGCTAGTTGACTAGAGAATACCCATAATTCATTGTTATTATATCCTCCACTCTTTAATGCCTTCTCATGGCTCTCATTAGATATGATCTACTTATTTTAAATGCTTTACTTGTCTTTTTAATGAGGCAATCTTTGTTCGTTTTAATTTTTACTGTTGTTATTGTCATGAAAAATTGGGCTCAATATTACTATCTTTTGTGCATGAGGTAGAACCCACACTCTCATATGTACTCATTAGATTCTTTAAAATAGATATCTCACTTGAATCATATAATATTCTTAGCCCAAGAATCTCCATTATGGGATTAAATTTTAGTTGTCTCATCATTTCAACAAATAGTTGACATCTTTTGGTCTCATTTAACTTCTAAAAAAATGATCTCCATATCCTCTTTTTGAAAACTACACTTTGGAATCTAATAAACCATTGGTTTCAAAATATTAGCCCCACCAAAAAACCCTAGAGGAAAACACGTTAAAGCACCTGAACATGAATTTTTTTTTTTTGAAATGCAACATACTACATATTGTGGATGAAACAATAGCTTGAATTCTAAGGTTCTAAGGTTACATTACTAGAATCCCATTAAAAAAACTAGCAAGAATAGTAAATCATTGTTAACATCTCATTATACAAGATTCATCTAACAATATGAATTTCATTTAATCCATTACATTTAAATGAACTGCTAATGAGAATTATCCAATCATGTCAACAATATAACAACATCTAAAACCAATCCATTTAACTAAATATGTAATAACATCATTTACTTTATCGATTACATGAGAGAGTTCAACAATTAATTTACAACATTACATAATTACATCAATGTTTCCTCGAATAAGGGAGGGGAGTACATAAGAATTTCATTACATAACTCAACTATAGTACATTACAAGTACATGGAAGAAAGTACGCATGAACTAAATCAAGTGCAAAAGTCTTCATACTCAGGAGTAGTCACCATGAACATGAACAAAAGTGAGAGAACCTAATGGAGTACAAGGCACATTCCACCAGACCATGTGGAACCCTAAGGTCCACCCCCCATTCTAGGAGGTAGGAATAAGGTCCCACCACACAATAGGTAAGAATAAAAAGGATCGACACAAAGCTAACATGACTCCAATATACAAGTACATTATAACTACACACAATAGTGACACCACTTCCAAAATCAAACAAAAATTAAGGGGAATACAAGACAAGGGAATCCTAGGTTACAGTAGGAGATATTGCCATCACATGGTCCTCACATGGGTTATCTTGGCTTCCTCACACTAAGTGTTGACTCTCATCTATGATTATCTAGGTTGTCTCACACTAGGCACTGACCCCATAGGGTAACACATGTAGAACCAACTTCCTTTCATGAGGACATGGAGGTTGATCTTTCCAACTAGGCCTTCTCAACCCATCCTTATCCTAAACAAGCACTATAGGCATGGGTTAGGCATCCAATTATCTTTATTTTAATTAGAATCTACCCAACCCCCTAGTTTATTAATTAGGTTATCACTTGTTTAAGAAAATTTCACATGGGTTATCCTAGTTGCTACTTTGTGTGCCAACCCCCACTAAGAGACACTCTTCCTACTAATAACTAGAAACCCCAATAAAAAAACAAGGTGAAGTCATCATTCACATAAAATGAAAACCAATAAATTACTTAACTCAAGCAAGGCATGAACCATATCACTCTCAAACACAACTGTAATGCAAGTAAAGAGTGCATGGTGAAAGACCCATATCAACACATTGCAAGTATGACATCAACTCGAACAAAAATCCATGAAATAATACAACCAATAAGATAATTTTGAAGCCTCTAGAAGACTTACAATATCCACCTCATACAAAGGACCTCTTCTCTCGAGCACAAACAAAACATCCCATTACCCGACAATTAACTCATAATGCATCTTAAAAGCAACAATTCTAATAATGTAGCCATTAAATACATAGTGGATTCTTTTTATTTATTTAGTAATCAAACTCGAAATCATTGTTCAAACATCAAGAGATATTATCTAATTTCTTATTTATTAAATTTCCAAAATTGAATTAAACAATTTCACACAATATTTAGATACATGTATATGGATATATATATATATATATACACATATGGATATATATATCGAGTATCTATAAATATATACACATATGTATATAAGTATATATATAAATTTACATACATATGTGTTTATATTTATAGATACTTGATATATATATATATATGTTAGAAACCAAGATCAGATTTGCAAACTAGAATATCCTTCCACAGAAGAGAAAAACAAAAAAAGCAGAGATATTGCAAAAAGATGTGCAACATAATATTATTTAGGAATTCAATAATAACAAGATATGATTTTATTTATAAAAGCAAAGATGCATAACTCCTGACTTATCTTGAGCAACAAGATAGCTCTAACAAGATAATGATGACACAATAATTAAACTCCTAGGAATGTCACCGTCATGAAAAGCGGAAAAGGTAACAAACATGAATTTGCCACCACACCCCCTGCTAAGGCAACTTAGGAGACTAAATAAAGCATGCACCTAAAACTAAGATGTGAATAATAAGAAAAGCATGAATGGGTCCCATAACAAGGCCTAATCAGCACCAAGTACAAATGCAAATAAATTATGTAGAGAAGAAAACCCGGAAACCCCTACAATGAGATGATTGTTGCAAAGAAGCACTAGAAGAACACTATGGAGTAACACTGGAACCGCAATCTAACAAGCAAGGAAAGGTACTTTTTTCTACAACTGAAACCAAAAATGGAATCATGATTTAATGTGACAGCAAACCCGATGCCACAAAACACTGGAAAACTCACAAACTGGAACAACCCTGGAATCTATGAAGCAACAATAGATGAGATGATGACAAAATCTAGAAACTGTGTATCTCGATGCTGATGCCAAATTGTGAATGAAACTCTTCCATGGGAAGGAGTACCAAAAAAGACTCTGGAACATTAACCATAAAAACATGGCCCTCAAACTGAGAAAGATCTTAACCAATGTGGATCAAGAAACATAATCTCTCAACTAAAGTGCAAACCAATGAATCCGATATGTGTCAAGCTATAGCAAAAATGTGGCCAAAAGAAACTAGGAAACCAAATAACCCATACGAGTTTCCAACAAATCAAGATGGATATGGAGATCAAAGTTAAAACTACACTCTAATCAGATTATTATGCAAGAATCCCCCTGAATGGAACTTTATCTCAATTCATTTATTACAATAACCCAACAATTGTAAAAGGAGAGCATCCTAAACATGCATAAGAAAAAAAATAAAATATACCTCATATTTGTGTAGAGGACTAAATTAGCTTTCCAACGCTGCAAGAATGACAAAAAATGGACCACTGAGTCAAAAAAAATGCCCTCTGGAGTGAAAACAAAAAAATATGAGTTCAAAGGCCTGCAAAATAAATCTTTATAAAAATCGTAAGAATCAATTCTCTCACCGCCAGATCGGAATTTGAAATTAGCTTTTCCAACGATATCCATCAGTGCCATACCTATGCACACCTAACTACAAAGTCCACGAGGATGGGGTCCGACACGTGCCCACCCATCGTTCCATAAGTGTGTCTTGTTTCTACAAACACCTTATCAAGTATTTTCTCCTAATTTTCTTATTTAAAACAATAAAAAAATATACATGTGATTTTTCTTTAAATTTCTTTAAAATTGGTCCGTAATTAGAGCTTTCACAAAAATAACTGGTAAATTTAACTAATTATACTAATTTCCTCGATCTAATTACTAGAATTGGTGTTTACTTTCATTCTAAACCGTTGAAATTATAAAATAAGTAATTAGAAAATTCTAAATGTTGCACTTAAGCTTAGGAGAGAAAATTGAGAAGAGAGAAGAATGAGACAAAGAAATAGAAGGATCACAACACACAGATTGATAATGAAGTTCGTCCAATGTGGACTACGTCTCTGGGTCCGCTTCTCAATGTTGGGACCGCTTTATTGATATCGCCAAGAAAAATTATGCTTTGTTACAATACCCAAGCTCCAAGAACCTGCAATAATCTCTCCACAATCTCTCACTCTTTTACAATTTTCGGTGTACAAAATTCTTGTAAATTCTCCTCTCAAAGAATTATTTCTCCCAAAATGAACTTCAACAATTCCTCTCCCTGTAAATTCTCTCCAATAAAACTTATTAAAAATTATCCACTAATAATTTTCCATTTCCTTTACAAAAATCACCCTTTAAAATACATACTATTTGCTAATGTGGCTTTAACCATATATTTTCAAATATTGCATATCTCTCGTATACAAGTAAAAATTCCAACCATTTCCCCCTTTTACAATAAAAATAACTAATATCCCATTAGTATAACAAATGAATATTCAAAAATAAATCCACCTTTGGCTTTTATAATTCCAAGCCATACAATTAAAAAACGAACCCCTTTAACTATAGGCTGTTATAATTTTGGACTTACATTATAATCTTAAAAAATATCTTTTAAAAGCCCCTTAATAATCTCCTTGGATATTTTTTTAAAATAAACCCGTTAAATATGAGAAAGGTGGTTAAAGGGGTTAATTTGTTGAAATGTAAGTTTACAGGATTTTTTTCCTCTCCTTGTTTTATGGGCAAGGGAAGAGGTTTTAAGGGATAAAATCCCACCAAATCCTCCTTCAAATCACAATTTAAATCTTTTAATTTTTAAGCGATACGTGTTTTCTTTTAACAATATGGTTTAATCCACTTTATTTTTCCATTGTGTATGTGCCAACTCACCACTCCTACCATGTCACCACCTACCACATCAGATTCTTGATGTCATCAAAGTCAACCAAAGTCAAAATTTTGACCAACCTTTGACCAGCTGTAACTTTCACATATGAGCTCCATTTTTTAAATTGAATATAGTTTTGGAATCAACACGACGAGCATTACAACTTGGAATCATTTTTATTTCATTTTCAAACAATCATTTTTTTGCCTTTTTGAACCCCTAATTTGACTAGTTGACTGAACCTTTGCCTGAGCATAACTTCTGCATACAGACTCCTTTTGAGCCCATTAAAGTTGCGTCAGCATCATGTCTACGAGCTCTACACATTGATGCTTCTTTGGATGAATTCTGAGACTATGAAATTTTTAGGTATTCTGGATCCACCTGGATCATTCCTCCCCATTGAGAAGCTTTTGGACCTCAAAGTCTATTTTTATGTACAATTTGAGCTAGGGGATTGTCTCCCCACTTGCCTAGTATCACTTGTCCTTCTTGCTAAAATTTTGAACATGTGACCCATCACAAACACAAAGAAATATGAGGTAACTTTGTTGATACAATCAACTACATGTTCATCAATATTCACTATCACATTCATCATCCACATAGAAATAAATAGTAGAATAACAAGCAACAGTACTAAATACACTGATGTGAAGGAAATAGTATCAACATTATGGATCTCCTAAACAGGAACATTGTTAGAAAATGAAACATTCAAACCCTCTTTTACCACCTCTGGTTGAAGGCCTTCTTTTTCTTGCAATTGATCCTCACACTGTATTGTCTGTGACACCATATCATCTTAATGCTTAGTATCACTAGCTGTTACAGACATGAGAGTTAAAGCATTGCTTGCATTTACATTCATTTTCATATGCCCTATGTTTACAATAGATCTATCATTCTTCATGTGATGAGATTTTACAACATATTCAAATCCATCCTTAAACAAATGATACTTGTTATGTTCCCTGTAGAAAATGGCCTTTCTGTCATACAAATAAGGACTACCTAAAAACATCCCATAGATGTCAAGCGGAATTACATCTAACTCTACCTCATCTACAAACTTGGATGTGATTGCAAATCGGAGTTTACACTATTGTGACACATGTAACTGAGCATTATCATTCACTCAACCCAATGGATATGGCTTAGTATGAGGTGTTGTCTTTAATCCCAATTGCTTAAAAACTTGTTCAGAGATTAGATTCACTTGTGATTCACTATCTATGAGTGTATCAATCTTGCTTTGTTTTGCAATATCCCTTATATGAAACAATTCATTCCTCTTACTTTCAACAGGTACTTCATTACAGCTTAGAGAAGAAGCATGAGAACTAGTATTGACAATAGGAGTTCTACCTTTGATACCCACAACTAAAATCTTTGATTCATCACTAGATTCCATACCAAGGTCTTGCACGATAGCTGTGGAATTCTGCTTACCCTTTCGATCCTTGAACCACTTTGTCTTCTGATTAGGATGCAATTTCCAACATCTTGCATCTTTGTGCCCTTCCTTCTTACAATGTGATCAATAAGGCTTTTTGTCCTCTTTCTTTACAGTAGTTGTTCGATGTGATTTCTCTTTCCCTTTATTGCTTCCTTTTTGCTTATTGGATTCCATCAACAAATTGTCATGGCTATTCCTTGAGCTTGTTTCCAAATGGATAGCTTGCACACTAATTTCATCAATGTTAGTTGGATTAAACATAAGTATTGTATGTCTCAAACTTTTATGTAATCTACCTATATAATTTAACAAATTTTCTTGTGTGTATAAATGAATGACCAAAATTAAAGCCCTCTTCCTAAACTCCTATGTATATTCTTGCACACTTTGTCCTTTTTCTTTCTTTAAGGATTGTAAATTCATTATAGCTTTTTGCATATGTCCTAATGGATAAAATTGTTTCTTTAATGCAGCAATAAACTCAAACCAAGAAGAAATATTTTTTCCATAACGACTTAGATCCTCATGTGTTCTACTCTCCCACCAAATTAAAGTTGTTCCTCCCAGGCAAAGAGTGGCTAATTGGATTTTTTGAGAATCCTCGGTAAACTTTTGAATTCTATAATAAACTTCAATTTGCTTAATCCAATTATCTAGTTTATATGCATCTAGTTCTCCATTATACATTGGCAAATCAAATTTAACATCAAGTTTCAACAAAGGTGAATTAACTTCAGATTTCATAGGTTGTTTCTTTTTAGAAGAAGAGGTAGACGAAGAGGAAGAAGAGGATGAAGAAGAAGATGGGGATGGAGGTTCAGGAGGGTCACTACCACCTCCTACTCCTTTACCTTTATCATCTTTCAATGAGGATTCAATTTCCTCCTTTCTTTTCTTGAGTTCCTTTTTCCTCTATCGCTCTTGCCTCTCTTGGAAAAGAACTTCCACCATAGCCTTCATATCGAGAAATGCTTTCTAGAAAGCTTTCTCATCAAGCTTTGTAGGACTTTGTTCAACTGCCATCTCCACTTGTGGAAAAGTCCTTCGTTTTTTGATCTCTAGATTGAACTCTTCTAGTGCACTTTCTCCTTGTTTCAATTTCAACTTGGTTAACATTCACTCTGTAATTTCCTGCAAAAGGGGCTCTAATACCAACTTGGTCCATAATTAGAGTTTACAAAATAACTTGCAAATTAAATCTAATTACAGTAATTTCCCAATCTAATATAGAATTACATGATTATGCCTTTTAACCATTGAAATTACAAAATAAGTAAATAGAAATTCAAATATTGAATTTAAACTAGAGAGAAATTTGAGATAGAAGAGAGAAGAATGAGACAAAGAAATAGAAGGATCACAAAGCGCAGATTGATAATGAAGTTCACCTAATGTGGACTACATCTCCGAGTCCGCTACTCAATACTGGGACTGCTTTATTGATATCGCCAAGCAAAATTATGCTTTCTTACAATACCCAAGCTCCAAGAACCTATAATAATCTCTCCATAATCTCTCTTTTACAATTTTTGGTGTACAAAAATACCTTGTAAATTCTCCTCTCAAAGAATTATTTCTCCCAAAATGAACTTCAATAATTCCTCCTGTTACAATTCTCTCCAAGAAAATTCCCATACAAAATTATCCACTCAATAATTTCCCCATTTCCCTTTACAAAAGTCACCCCTTTAAATACACATTTATTTGCTAATATGGCTTTAACCATATTATTTTGTAAATATTGCATATCTCACGTATACAAGTAAAAATTCCAACCATTTCCCCCTTTTACAATAAAAATAACTAATATCCCGTTAGTATAACAAATGAATATTCAAAAATAAATCCGCCTTTGGCTTTTATAATTCCAAGCCATACAATTAAAAAATGAACCCCTTTAACTATGGGCTGTTATAATTTTGGACTTACATTATAATCTTAAAAAATATCTTTTAAAAGCCCCTTAATAATCTCCTTGGATAAATTTTTAAAATAAACCCGTTAAATATGAGAAAGGTGGTTAAAGGGGTTAATTTGTTGAAATGTAAGTTTACGGGATTTTTTTCCTCTCCTTGTTTTATGGGCAAGGGAAGAGGATTTTAAGGGATAAAATCCCACCAAATCCTCCAAATCACAAAAATCTTTTAATTTTTAAGCCATATGTGTTTTCTTTTAACAATAGGGTTTAATCCATATTATTTTTCCACTGTGTATGTGCCAACTCACCACTCCTGCCATGTCGCCACCTACCATGTCAGATTGCTAATGTCATCAAAGTCAACCAAAGTCAAAATTTTGACCAACCTTTGACCACCTGTAACTTTCACATATGAGCTCCATTTTTGAAATTGAATATAGTTTTGGAATTAGCACGACGAACACTACAACTTGGAATCATTTTTTTTCATTTTGAGACAATCATTTTTTCCCTTTTTGAAGCCCTGATTTGACTATTTGACCAAACCTTTGACTGAGCATAACTTCTGCATATGGACTCCTTTTGAATTCATTAAAGTTGCGTCAGGATCGTTTCTGCGAGCTCCACACATTGATGCTTCTTTGGATGAATTCTGAGACTATGAAGTTTTTAAGTATTTTGGATCCACCTGGATCAAAAATAATTGGTGCAGGGGGCACGTGGGCCACCCCCCACCCCTCCATGAGGCATAGTACCCCTGTGCAAGCTATACAGGTCCATACCTGCACAATACCCCTACGCAGGTACGTCCCTACGCAATAGCCTACGCAGGGTACTACCCTTTCAATGTTTCAAAAAACTTTTTTTGTTTTTTTAATTTTTATTTGATTTTTTTGCTTTTCAAAAAAACTTTTGCAATTTTTTTTTTGTGAGAAAAATCTAATGATTTTTTTTTCATGCAGGTAAAAAAATATTAAAAAAACTTGTATTTTTTGAAATGCATGCACAGGGGCCATACATAGATTGTACAGCCTCTGAAACAAAAAAAAGTTGCCTTAGAAGCTCCTGATGCCAAAATAGGGCATATTATATGTCACTTTTTGTCCCTCAGATGCTTTGGATCTGATGGAGAGGTCTGATCTACCTGAATACACACTAGAAGCTTCACAACTCCTAGATTTGACAAATCTTCAAACGCTCATAACTCTGGCATAAAATGTCAGATCCAGGAGAAACAAAAGTCGATCTTGACTTTTTAGACAACCCTAAACTCGAATATGAGCTCAGATTTCCTCCAACATGCGTCGAAAGTAACCACACAAGAGCACCTAAATAGAGAGACAAACCCAAGGTATGAAACCCTTGAGGAATCCTGAATGAACTTTGCGATGAATCTCTCAAAAAATCTGAGAAGGGGCTGCAAATCAAGGCTATGATACCATGTTAGAAACCAAGATCAAATTTGCAAACCCGAATATCCTTCCACAGAAGAGAAAAATAGAAAAATTAGAGATATTGCAAATAGATGTGCAACATAATATTATTCAGGAATTCAATAATTACAAGATATGATTTGCTTTATAAAAGCAAAGATGCATAACCCTAATTTTATTTTGAGCAACAAGATAGCTCAATAAGATAAGGATGACAATAATTAACCTAGGAATTAAATAATTACCTAAGTAAAGTTATGCAAGTGTAATTAAATATTAATTACACTAACAATATATATATATATATATATATATATATATATACATATATACATACATACATGTATATATATGTATGTATATATGTATGCATGTATATATGTGTGTGTGTGTGTGTGTGTGTGTATTAAAAGTAATTCTTTAGAATCTCAATTTGTTGTTAACAAATAGTTAATAGAAATTGATATAAAAGATTACACATAATACTATACACACACACATATATTGTAGTGTCTCTCTACTTCAGACATCTTTGAATTTTAAGTTTGTTTATTAGTGTACTTAATAGTTTTGTTTATTAAGTTGAGAAAGGTATTTTCAATTCTAGGACAATAGTTTTTGTGAGTTACATCTATTTAGACTATAATTGAGATAAATATAAGTAGGTTATTATGGAAGATTTAGATGAAGTAAATAAATTGATATTTTGTAAATGTTGATTACATTGTATTCTCTTACAATTGAGTTATAAATTAGAATAGTCGATATCTTAAACGCTTGAGTATTATTTTGGTTCTCATTTAATTATGTGATCATTTTATGAAATTAAGATAGAATAGAAAAGCATATGACAAGCTTTTAAAATGAGTTCACTAAGATTAAATAAATAAAATGTAATTGAGGAATTTAAAATATTATTTTAAATTTTATTACTTGAATGACTTAGTGAACTCAATGGCCCTACTAGTCAAATCGATAAAAGAAAAGAACATTTGAATTTTAATTCCCATAAAATGTACATAAAGAAATATAATTCAAGCTTATAGTATTTTTATATGTACAAGAAAACTACCACCAAGATTCTGTTAATGAGCACATTTAGGTGTTAATATTACTGCATTCTATATATGTATATGTGTAAATATATAGCTCATGAATAACAATAGAGAGAAAATTGGTATTTAGTTAGATAAATTACTTTTACTAATATATATATATATATATCAGTCTACTCTATTTTATCTTTTAAAACAACTTTTAAATAAAATAAAACATAATTTACAATATGTTCCCTATTTTCACTTTTGACAACTACATTACATTTGAGTATCAGTTGCACTTGAAATTCAAGTGATTCTATTTTATATAATTATAGTTTCCATGGAAAAACTAACTAAACCTAATTACCTTTCATTGGTTATACCTAAGTATGTTTACTCACTTTATATGTTTTAAAGAATAGGCTATTTAAATATATCTTCTGTTGAGGAGGGATAATTTGAAAAGGTAGTAAAATTTTGTTTTTCCCTGACCATGTATATTGGTTTGAAATTCTCTAAAAGCATTTCAATAAATCAATTTGGTGTATAACCTTCATTTAATGCATTTCGTGAGACTACAATTCTCTGAAGCATTCTACCAAGCAAAATGTGTGCCTTGTCTTCACTTCCACATTTTTCTTATGTGTTTACCAGGAAAGGAGGCTACTGGAAAAAGAAGCATAGCCTTACACCTATCAAATGCATTTATTTGAAGGTTTCTAAAGCCCTTTCATAAAAAGTAGTTGGGGATATATTTTACGTCGAAGGCGTATCCTATTTGAGAGAGACCAACCTAGATTTTGAAATCCACGGTTAACCTCTCTCCACAACGCCTGGCCAACGATTGAAAAGAGTTTAACCATTGATCATCTTTTCTTGAACAATGCTAATTTTTGTGGGCTCCACAAGCCTGCTTAAACAAATTGGTATGATGGCGACATCTTCTATTTGTCACCAAAGAATCTAATTTGACTTCATCTGCCACATTATTTCATGTTTAAGGCCACCTCGGAGGTGAGAATTACAAGATTATTCCTTGACGGACAGAAACAAGGAGAAATCTTACCTTCCTCCAACAGAGAAAGATGCATAATACGTGCATAACTGTAATTGAGATCTTGTGTTCTATTGTTCTATGAAGTGAGCTTAGTTGGTCGATGAACATATTTTTTCTTGCATTAACTGTTTATTGGTCGCCGATCTTCTTGCTTATTTCCTACACTCCAACTCTGAGTTCCTTTGTTGTAAGTCTGGTGGTGAGGCCCTGATTGTTTTCCATTGGCAGAAGCGCAAGCCTCACATAGAACTTCACCGCCTCCAGCACAAAACTCCAACCCAAGTGGCTCAAAAATCTCCCCACCGATATATGCGAGAGGATGTGGAGCTACAATATCTGATTTGATAGACGCTTAACACTCAGAGTTATGCTAATTAATTTGGTTAACAACAGGCACTATCATGCATGTAATTGAAGGAAGATACTTTTCCACCGCCTCCTTTCTTCTACAAATAGACCTTTAATGAATAACAGTTGCACAACACTTATTCAAAACAAGGATATCAGAAGAAAAAAGGTAAATGAGATTTTCTAAGAGCCCTTCTCCTAGCACGTTTCCTTGCTTATCATCCTTTTCTTGCTCTACTATATTTTGTAATTAGCTATTAACTTATTTTAACAAAACAATAATCATAGGAAAATTTTGTCCCTTGCATATGCTTTTACATTTTGCATTAATGTCCACTATTTGATTATGCTCTGTTGGATGTGACTGCCCTATTCCAAAGCTCAATTTTAGTAGAGGTGCTAGCAAAGGTTGTGGAGATTGGCTTCAAATGTGCCAATTGCATTTTCTTGAAAGCTTTCAAAGCCCTTCGACAAGCCCATTTTGTGCATAACCTGCAATCATTCCATTGCATTTCTAGCACAATAAGGGAATGCTAATTCCATATTAACATGCATAGAGCTCTTATTTCTAGGAAGCTTTGTCTAAGGGCTATCTTTTCCATCAAAACTAATCCATAACTCGCACCTAACTTTCCTTTTTGTACCCTATATGATAATGGGCCATACAACCATCAAGCAAGACTAGTAGTGTTTATGCCAATTCATTTTGATATGAAACCAGAAGGATGTTGGAAAAGGTTGTGAAGAGCGGTTTTACAGCTGCCAAGTGCATTTGATTATAACTTGGCAAGGGTTTTTTAAGAAATCCATTTTGTGCATTTCCTACAATCATTTGCATTATAAACAAAACAATGTAATGTCATATCAGAATGCAAAGGCTATGATTCATAGTTTATTCCAACAATTTGAACATTTGCATGGTTAACAGTAATAGAGGGCTTGATCTTTTACTATCTATCTATCTAAAATTTAAATCTCTTTCTCTCAATCTCTATCTTTTGAGTTTCTTCTCTACATATATATACACAGCAAATTCTGTCCCCTCTACCTCTCTTTCTTTTTCCTCATCTCTCTTGTGAAAACCTACAAGGGTTTAGTTTTTTATATAAACAAGTAGTATATGTTTATTTTGATATCTAAAACCACGAATTTGCTACTTTCAGGAAGAATGACATTTGCACAGAGCTTATTAAGAAGAAGGATTGCAGAAGAACAATTTCAAATTTGTACATCAGTTAAGAAGAGATAAGGTATTTAGTTTCGGTAATTTGGATATTTGTTTTATTGTAACAACTATTACTTTACAAATTTTTGTTTCAACATTTCAGCATGAATTTTTGGTTATAGAAATTTTGACAAATGCAATCACTATATAATCTAAAGCAAGAGAAATGTGATGCTATTTGATTGGTTGGGATGTAACTGATGCTATTAAAAGGAATCTTAGATTAGGAAGACTTATTTCATACAGAGAATTAAACAAGAACAGACAATACTCAGAATCAAGGAGAGGGGTAGATTTCAACAATTTATTTATGGCAATAGACGACTCCAGTGAACCAAATAAGAATGCAGAAATCAATCACTACAATTGATTCAAATTATGTACTAGGAACTTGAGTTTGATAAATAATTTAATGAAAACTATAAGAAACTTAGATTACGGTGGGACTTAATCCATATTGAAGATGAATAATACACGTGAAAACAATACTCACATTCAATCCCAAAATGCATGTAGATTGTTAAATGTTGAAATTCTGAACATCAAATTCACTTCATGCAATAAGCTAATACAGACAAGGAATTACCTAATTAGATGTAGATTAGGCATCTATTTGGTAATGAATTTTAAATGAAATAATTCAAACAAACAAAAAGCCTAAAAGTTTTTCTTAAATTGTTGTTTCTTTATTTTGATGTCAGAAAATGAAAAATAGTAATACATAGCAAGTAAAATACATGTCAATTAGCAAGAAGAAATAGATCAATGTTCTTATGGGTGATTGGTATGGACAAGGTAGCAAAATTATTATTATAAGTAGATGCTATTTACCATATGAAAGGGTTGGATATTGAAGAAGGTGCACCTACCTTAATAAGATATGACAATAAAGCTCTACGATGGCATCTTCTTGAGCAATCGAGCTTACAACATTGATTTCTATATATTGCAGCAAACGACATCCAAATTTTTTTTGGGTTTATTATGGTTATTGTTTTTTATTAGTTATTTATTTATTATATATATTATGTATACAATAAGTATACAATAAGGAATTTGAAGATTTTAATAAAAGATCCAGCTACTTTTGCAAAGAATAAGGTAAATATGGTTAAAAGTTTGTTAGGGTGTTTAGTTGAGAGCCACATTGGCAATAAGTGTGTAGACGTTCTATTTAAGAGGTTCCAGCAGAGAGCTGAAGCACGTCTCCATACATATCCACCCTCAAGATTTTTCAGCTATACTATTTCATCCCTTATTAGAAAATAGTTTTTTAGTCATATCACAACACTTATTGTTTGTACTTCACGCCTCCATGCTCTCTCCAATGTGGCGAGACTATTGGAAACTTTACTGTAATTGATTTTGTGGTTTTACTTAACTTCGTCTTATTTATCTTCTTGTTACAAACCCATCTTCACCTTGTTTGATAATATTGGCACTATCAACAAACATTTAAAGGCATATAGTGCAAACTGGTGAGACAAAGTGGTAGGTCAGGTCGTAAAGAACAGTCAAAGGGATTTTGGTAGAGGTTTATGAAAATAGACAGAAAGGCCTAAATTTGAATTTCATGTGACTTTATGGATAGTTGAGCTTGTAGTCATGAATAACATGACAGTCAAGAAGATACAAATGAGAGTCATTTCTCTAGCAGACAGTAATGTTGGTTTCCCATCTTCCATTTTACTTGATGCTTTGGTGTCCATGTCTTTTAATGAAGATTTTTTGTATTTAGAGAGCAGTTGGTCACCATAACAGGCAGTACTTTTCAATGAAGAAAGACAATATCAAGCGAAATGTATGATGTAAAATATCTTAAAACTAAAAAATGCTCGGATTCTAATCTTTTGGACTATAGGTGTTCTCTATAGATCTCATTTTTTATAACACTATTTGTCATTATTGTAAAAAGATTTAATATTTTTATTTCCTATAAAGAAATATAATACATCAATTTAAAAAATAAGTAAAAATATGCTCATATTAATATAGGTACAAGAACTAATAATAAAATAGAACCCTTCACATACCATCTAAAAGAAATCTCACATTATATCTCCATAGAGTTCAATGTTTGATATAGAGTATCTAATACTATTTATGTCTACTTCAATCTAATTTCTTCATTAAAATATTATTTATTATTTCATAGTTTTAAAAGTTATCTTTGCTTATAAAGGAAAATAACCTTTCTATGGAGTTAATTTAAGCTAATTAAATAAATATAATGAATTAAGCACAAACCGACATAAGTTAATTAATTAAAGTTTGGTATGGCAATTTAATAGATGTTAAGAAGAGATAAGGTATTTAGTTTCTGTAATTTGGATATTTGTTTTACTGTAACAACTATTACTTTACAAATTTTTGTTTCAACATTTCAGCATGAATTTTTGGTTATAGAAATTTTGAATGATACATAGATGCGTTAGCCTCTAGACTGAATTTCTTGGTAAACTTGGGATTGTTTCATTTTTTGTGGAATTTTTGGAAAACTAGAGTCAATTCATTTCTCTTTATCTCCCAAAATGCATGTAGATTGTTAAATGTTGAAATTTTGAACATCAAATTCACTTCATGCAATTTGCTAATACAGACAAGGAATTACCTAATTAGATGTAGATTAGGCATCTATTTGGTAATGAATTTTAAATGAAATAAGTCAAACAAACAAAAAGCCTAAAAGTTTTTCTTAAATTGTTGTTTCTTTATTTTGATGTCAGAAAATGCAAAATAGTAATACATAGCAAGTAAAATACATGTCAATTAGCAAGAAGAAATAGATCAATGTTCTTATGGGTGATTGGTATGGACAAGGTAGCAAAATTATTATTATAAGTAGATGTTATTTATTATATATATTCTATATACAATAAGTATTGTTAGAAAATTTAACATGTATCTTTTGTGATTTCTTTAGTTGTAGTCAAATGTCTTAAAATTAAAGTTCTAATTTACTTTACTTGTAATCATCTAATTTACTACATCCAGGAATGACACTTCCACATCAACAAATTGATATCATAGAAGTATCAGATAGTGATAGTTCCTCTGGAATTCCACTAGCTTCACCTCCTTCACAAAATTGGGATGGAACATCCACAAATGTACTAGATCTCTCTAACAAAATCACCAGTACTTGCTTTGACAATTTGCAAAAGATACAAACAGTTGTTCAAAATATACAAAAAGTCCAATGTTATGAGGTGCAAGCAATGGAAGGGACATTGCACGAATTCCACTACATTTGTGACAAGTTGGCTGCATTTTGTTCATTTCTACGAGAAATGCACGCTGACGAGATGTACGAAATGGGTGGAGCACTACACATTAAACATGCTTTTCAAAACTATATAAACAATGCTTGAAGAGCCTTTATTCTCGAAATATGTACATAGTGCATTGTTGTAATTTGAATAAGAGCACTCACAATCATGAATAAAAGTACAATGAACAAGGCTATGTTTGTTGTAATAAAAGTACATACCTCAAGTTCCTTAACAGTTTGTAATACACATCCAATTCAAACAATGTAATACGCATCGCTAGATAGATATAAAATTATGTCACCTATTAACTATAAAAATGCCTTATTTGTACTTAGTGTTATACTTATCTCACAAATCTCCTCTAGCCTTTATGATTTGATGTATGTTTATATCCTGTTGCAAACCTCCCATTTTGGCACAGGTAGCGGGGAGGATGGAAAAAGATTGTGGAATTCGGCTTTACAACTGCTGATTGCAATTGCTTGAAGATAACTAAAACCATTTTAAACAAATCTATTTTGTGCATATCTTGCAATTCTTGCATTCCATGACATCACATTTCTTTGATTTATTCTGTCAAACAGTTTACATGCCTTTCTGTACTTCCGCATTTTGCGTACATATTTTCCAATAAATGAGAGTGTTGATTAAAATATTTGCCAATTAAATGTTTGATTTGAACAAGCATTTCAGTCACATTATGCTTGAATGGTAATTCACAGCCCTAGCAGGAGTCCTTGATATTTTCCAATGTTCTTTTCCTATGCTCAGTTCCTCTACTTCTATTCCATGGAATGAGTTAGGGCAGATTACAACAATATTAATTTGAACTTGATAGATGTTTGAACGACTGAATCTACACTTCAAATGTTTGTACCTGGAATGATCTACACCTTCCACACCTCTCAATTAAGATCAAATTGGATTGTGCTCAATTTTTATAAATGAGATAACATCAACATGATTCAAGCTATTTTGTATTGCATTTGATTTACTTGTTGCACAAACAACATCATTTGATAAATGGTCTATTAATTGACCTCATATACTTAACAATAAAATTTCAATAAGTTTTAACTACAAGTAAGCTTTATCTATCGTAAACATTCAATTTATTTGTTGTTTTAGGGACTTGTGCTCACAACATTTTCTACTCTTCCGTATGTGGTGTACTGAGTATCTACAGGTATGTTTCAATATCTTTATTTCATCTTTAATGTTACTCAAAATACATTCACTTTTGCAAGTTTCCTTTGAAAACATACATTCTACAAAAACAAATTCTTTTACTTGATCTACCCTAATAAAATGCACTACAATTTAAGCTATGAATGTTATACTTTTTTATTCTCAACTTATTTTACTAGATAGAATACATAGCATGCTCTTTAATTTCATTCTTTTAGAATAAAACAAATATTATCTAGAACATCAACGTTACTATTCACAATGCTACTATTCACCATTGATCAATTAGCTTTGATTGTTGCAATTGTGAAAAATTGTTTAAAACATCAATTATGTGAAAAACCTAATTTTCATACTTCAACATGCTTGCAGGCACATTTAGTACACTAAATCCAAAATAAAAAATGGCAATTTTAACTGCAAATGCCATTGCAGATATTCTTGAGGGAATACCTGGTTTGAGCCCTGTTTTGCAAGTTGCATCCATTGATTCCATTCAACAGGCTCATTCTACACTTCACAAATATCGTGTTCAACTTTCTGATGGTTCACACACACATCATGCTCTTCTTCCTGATCAATTCAAAAATCTTGTTTTGGAGGAGGCTTTAGTGAAAGGTTCTATTGTCTTGCTAGAACAATATACCTTGAAGATGTTCAATAAATTCACGTATGTCCACTCTTTCCAAAAAAAATCTTTTCATTTTTTTCCCCTACATGCTCTTACTAAATGTATCAAATTTTCAAATTATATGGCTATCATAATTGAAAACTTTGAATTAATTTCAAACAATGCACCTATTGTTGGAAATCCAACTCCTCTCCTCCAGTCTACAAGCTCCATCGCATCAAGTAGCTCTCTAGCCTCGTTGGGATCTTCTCAGTCTTCAAATGATTCAATAGACCCTCAGAAAAAATAGAGTATATACCCTTTCAAACCAATTCCAATTAAAATGTTAACCCCCAACCATAAACATTGGTCCATTGAGGGTCGAGCCTTGATGAAATCTTCAATCCATGAATATAAAAATGGTGGACGTGATGGAAAAGTTTTTGGATTTGATTTCATAGACATGGAAAGTTCTAAAATTCATATTTCTTGCTTTAATGAACAAGTTGAAGAATTTTACCATGCTATTCACTTTGATAGTCTTTATGTTATCTCCAATGGTCGCATTAAAGTTACTAACACAAAGTATTCTAGCTTGACAAATCCATACGAAATAATTCTCCTTAGCTCATCCACAATTACTCCTTCCACATCCTTGAACTCCATAATACCCACACATACTTTCCACATCAAAAGCATTGATTCATTGTCCTCATTGCCTATCAATTCCCTCGTTGACATAATAGGTATACTTTTGGCTATCTGCCCGATATCAACCATTCATAAAAGAGATGGTACAGAGACAATCAAGTGCACTGCTACAATTGTAGACAAGTCAGATTGTACCATAGATGTTACACTATGGGGGAATCATTGCTATATAGATGGGATACAAATATCTAATATGCCTACACAACCAAACCCTCATGTTATTTTGATTAAATCAGGACGTATCACCACATGGTGTGGGAGAGGTCTTGATACTATTTTCCCAACCAAAGTTCTAATGAACCCCAATTTACCAGAGGCCTCCAGCTTACAAGCATGGTATACCAGTATAGAAATTCCCAAGCCCTTCAATTCCTTGTAAAAAAAAAACCTTTCTCCCATAAAGTTTGCAAATCTAGTCGATATCTCATCTATTGCAAATAATAAGAATCTTGAAAAGAAAAATGTTTGCACTAAGGCCTCCATTTCAAAATTGCACCTTGACAATTTTTATTACCTTTCATGCCCTCTATTGGTGAACAATAAAAAGTGTAAGAAAAAGGTCTTGCAAACTTCCCCTACTACTTTTCGTTGCCCAAAGTGCTCTACAGATCTCCTTGAATGTGACTTCAGCTATGTGCTCAAAATGGACTTGAAAGACGCAAGTGGTGAACTCCTACAAGTTACTACATTTGAAGGTCCAACAAATTCCATTATGGGTGTTTCCGTTGAAGATTTTCAACTACTGATTGCAGAACCTGAAACTGCTAAAGAAATTTTGGACCATATTGTTGGTAGCCAGTTTTTCTTTGATCTAACCATCAAGATGATTCCATTTGATGGACAAAAAATGCAAAGCATTGTTATAACTGCCATTAAGTTGATTTGAAACTAGGCGTGGCCAAATATGTAAACATTATCACTAATTGCAAATATTTCTTTTTGTTATCATAAGATTTTTTCTATTGCTATGATCATGTTGTTCAACATTACTTTTCCATTAAGTGTGACCACTTTATGTGGCGAAGGTCTGAAATTAATATTTTTTAAGAAATAATATTTAAAAGTTTATCTACATAACTATCCATATATTAATATGTTTTTGTTTTCTGTTTTATTCCAAATTATTTTATCGCACTATGTTAAATCTAATCAAAATATAGTATATATATAGCATGTTTTTTCTATTGCTTCTCTCTCACAAAACTATTTCATTGCTTTTATCCTCAACATTTCTTACTATGGAGGTAGAGAATGAAAGAATGCAAGAAAAACGTTCTCGTAAAAATGAGCTCAATCGCAAACGATACCATGCAAATAAAAATGAGATTAACAAAAGAAGACGTGAAGAAAATAAAATTCTTCTTGTTGCAGCCTCAACATCTACAAACTCTCATCCAATTGACATGATTCAGCTACAAGGAATTGCACGAAACATGCAAAATATAGATGAGCCCACCCCAAATATTGAAATGCACCATTCACCAAGTTTTCCACAAGAGTTTATCTCTGCTAGAAATAATTTCCACTCAAAGTTAGATAGCCTATCGAGAATGTCAACTTGTATGGTTTGCATGGAGAGATATCCAGGAATCAAAACTAGACAAACAAATGGAATGACTACTTGTTATAGATGCACATCTGAAAAGAAAGACCACCGCTTCTCAAACTGGAACAACATGGACCCTGGTGAGAAACCTATATGCTTAAAAGTTCTATCCCAGGTTGAGGAGATGTTAATAGCAAGGGTTAGCCCAATACTTCAAAACTTATGCAAGGGGTGGGAAACTAAAATATAGTGGGCACACTATCTGCTTTCCTCAAGATATATCTTCAATTGCATCCTACTTGCCTAGGTATATTACTGATCTTGATATACTAATAGTTAACAGGGAACAAATCGGCCAACAACAATACAACTTCCATGTTAGTAGAGGGTGTGTCCACGAGGCACTTAAATATAAGATTTGCAATGACCCATACTACAAGGACATCCAAATAGATGAGATTGCATTATCCACTTTACCAGAGTCTTCTAATGACATCTCAAGCCTTATTTATGCAACATCTTTGAATCCCACCACCACAAATACAAGCACCGAGGAAACAAGTGACAATGAATATGACCGCACGAACAATTTATTACCAACAACATCCAATGTGTCCAACCTCCCAAATTCTCGTACAAAGGTCAAAGAAGTACATTCTTTGCTACAACTAGGTGTGGGATGACCAACACCAACCGTTGCATGGCCAACCATTTCTCCATCTCCTATCAATGAGTACAACACTAAAGGACTATTTGTTATGGCATTCCCCACATTATTTCCAAAAGGAAAAGCTGCATTGAAGCAACAACGTATGAAAGAAATTAAAATCCATGAATATGCTCTCCACCTCTTAAGGTACCATGATAATCGGTTTGGCCAACACCCCCGATTTAGGTACTTCATACTAAACATTATTATGAGACATCGTAGCCAAGCAACCTCCTCTATATTTGTTCACAAAAACCTTGATGGTTTCCTACCCTCAACAGTCTTTGACCTTCACCAAAGATTGCAGGACATGCTAGACGACAAACTTGCTGATCAACTCATGCGATTTAGTTCATCAATTTGTGGAACTTGCCCATTCTAGACCCAACGTCGAGGGGAACTCTCTGATATGGTGATTCAGATAGGTTGCCCCTCACTCTTCTTCACCTTAAGTGTAGTAGATAAAAAATGGCCAGACTTGCATACCATCATGCCTACCAAGTCTCCTACAAATCCTTCTATGGCTTATAGATGGAGGATCCAAAACATTGTACAAAATCCACACCTTACTGCAATATACATGCACCATAGGTTTACTGCATTTTAAGAAGAAGTATTGGAAAAACTTCTTGGTGCATCAGAATATTGGTATAGGTAATACCTTTATTCACTCTTGAATTTCATCTTTTACAATAGACTCATACATTTATAGTTTGCTAAATATCATCTTTTTGTAGGTATGAATGGCAACACAGAGATCTGCGCACATCCATGGTTTTCTATGGCTTCAACATGCACCTGATATTAGTAAATTACAATGGAATAACCTTGAATCTATACAACATGCACTTGATTACATAGATAAATATGTTTTTTCTTGGAGCCCACACACCCTCCATTTGAGAAACCAAACATTTCACCGCTCTATTCTTGATGATCCTTGTTTGTTGGATACAACAAGGATATTGTCATGTGACCCTTCAAGTGACTATTGTGAATTGGTCAATCGTGTTGAGCGACACACAAAATGTACTTTGCTAACATGCCTTAGGAAGAAAGGCCTAACAACTGTTTGTTGCTATAAAGCACCATGGCCCATGCAAGACAAGTCAAGCCTTTCAAATGATGAGATCGGCTACCCAAAGCACAAACCAGCTCGCAATGATGATCGCTTGAACCTTCACAACCCATCTATCCTATCTATCTAGAGGGATAATGTAGATTTCCAGCATGTACTATCAATTGATGTTGTCCTCAAATATATTGCAAAATATGCAGCAAAATCTGAGCAAAAATTTGAAACATATCATGCCATGTTATCTCGCATTTCAACCAATTTAGAATTAGAAATGCCTGCCCCAATAGCTTTTCGTAAAATGCTTACTGATAGCCTTGTTGATAGTGATATTAGTGCCCAAGAAACTTGCCACCTTTTACTAAAATTACCCCTCTCCATTTCTAGTAGGCCATTTGTGTCTTTAAATGTTAACCATCACAAATTTCAGTGTGTTTCTATATTGCCCACATCAGTTACCACTTCACCTACATACATTGATGCCTACATGGCCCGACCCATACAACTAGAGTCAATGCCTCTCATTGAACTAACCCAAAAATGGACCTTCAAAGCATCCCAAAAAAATGAACCATAGAATCAATGCCCCCAAAAAGCAATTGTACGAGTCTCACCTAGGTTCATAAGCATCCCTCCAAGAGATGACAAAAGCTTTCATGAATTTTGTTGGGGTAAACTAATTCTATACCACCCATTCTGAAACATTGACAATGAATTTGGCTCCTCTGAACATCAAATTATATAAAAATGGGAAAGGTTCTCTTCTACATATAGGTCATGGCATGTACATCGCAAGCATCCCAATGACGGTGAAGAATCAGATGCTACCAACAACTCAAGCATTGACAATGTTTTGCAAGGACAAAACCCTGAAGAATGGCAGGTTCTCTCAAGTTTGCTTCCACACCTTCCTATGCAGCTTGATGCACTAGACATGCTTGGTCGATGTGACATTGACATGCACCATGAATGGAAACATACCACCCTCACCCCACAACAAATGCATTTTGCAACAACTTTCATAGACTCCAATCGGCCAACATTTCAAGTGCATCATGTTCTCAATGAAGACACCCATGCTACTTTCTCTACTCAGCAACAGAAAGCGTTTGATATAATTTTGTCTCATCTAACCATTCTTCCATTACAACCACCGCTAAAGCTCATAGTTCAAGGAACTGTGGGAACTGGAAAATCACACCTCATAAAAAAATAAGGTCTTCCCTCAATAGCTCAGCTGCAATTCATGAGTCACCATTACTACTTCTTGCACCTACAGGTGTTGCTGCATTCAACATTCAAACATCAACAATTCATTTTTCCCTTCAAATTCCAATAAAAGAAATGCCACCCTACATGGGCAAACACTTGCAACATTCCAAGAAAGAATGTACTTTATTAGGTACATTTTAATAGATGAGATGAGTTTCATTGGTCCAAAGTTGCTAGAATGCATTGACATGCAACTACGGGAAGCATTCCCCACCCACAACCACCTTCCCTTTGGAGGTCGCTCAATTATTCTCTTTGGTGGTTTGGGCCAAATTCCACTAGTTAAAGATATCCCCATGTATGCTTCTACTTCATATGGTGGAACACTATGGCATAGCTTCACAACAGTGGTAACTTTGAACAAAATATTTTGACAAGATGGTGATGCTCCTTCCCAAATAGCTTTTCGTACACTTCTCTCAAATCTACGAAATGGAGAGCCTACACAAGAAGATTGGCAAGTTCTAATGTCACGCTCAAGTTCATCACTTAGCACTGAAGAAAACTCTATTTTCTTATCTGCCATACACCTTTTTGCAACAAATGAAATGGTGTTACTACACAATAAACATATGTTGCTATCTTTGGCAATGCCTATTGCCCTTTCCACTACAGAGCAACTCAAAGGGTTAGCATACACATATCCAGATGAGGAGCAACTTCAAGCTCATATTTTGTTGTCTATTGGCCAAGAGGTAATGTTATGCTCAAACATTTTTGTTGAAACAGGGCTTGTCAATGGTGCACTTGGTCAAGTAAAATCAATTGTATACAATGAAGGTGAAAAACCACCTTAGCTACCATTATTTGTTGTTGTTCAATTCAAAAATTACATTGGACCGCCTTGGGACCATAACTATCCAAACAATGTCCCCATAGCCCCACTAACCCGTGGGCTTCGCCGTCAAATTCCACTTAAAATGGCATGGGCATTGATGATACACAAGTCATAAGGATTAACGCTTCCAAGGGCCACAGTAGACATTGGCAACATTGATCGGCAAGGACTAACATTCACTGCTATTTCACGAGTACGTGATCTACAAAGTCTTTGAATACACCCATCTTTCACATTCCAACAATATGCACGTATGCAACAAAGCCCATATGTTGCACGTCAAAAAAATGAAGAGAATCGATTGACAACAATGTCAATCTCAAACTCCTCAAAGACTTGAAGTGCATTTCACCTACTACAAGTATGCTACTTTCTTATTTATTTCACAAACAATATTTTTATAATTGAGTAAATGTAAATTATATAATTGAGTTAATGTAAATTATATAATTGAGTTAATGTAAATTATATCTCTCCTTCTCCATTACTACAGGTTCCTCTAATTGCTCATTTCCACAACATTCTCATTAAATAAGACCTACAAACTACTCTAACAAAGGTAATTACATTATTTTTTGGAAATTCAACTTCAACATTCTCTTTTCTATTAAATGTTTTTACAATACTAACTATATCTTTTTTTTATTACAAATACATTGGACTTCAATGTAACAGTTCCACATTTTCACAAACAATTGTATTCAACTACATCCATTTTTGTAATGCAAAAAAAAAAATCAATCAAAAAAATAATAATTTTATCATTCTATATATTTCCTTTCTCATTAAATTACATTTAATTTATTTTCATTTCATGTATTCTTCTAATATGTTACATAAATACAATATGGCTAATAATAATTTGCATTATGTTTTTCCCATTTCAAAACTTTCTAGATTGTAAGAATTATTCCATATTTCAACCAATATGACTACACAAAAACAAATATACACATAATTTTTCAGCGTAACCCATTGCACACCAATAGTGCAATAGCTAGTTTAAAAGAATATGGCATGCTAGGAGACCACATCCCTTGGAAGAATATTGTTAAACAGTTGGCTTCATTCATGCTCGCACCTTTCGTGTAGGGAGAATGCTAGAAAAGGTTGAGGAGTAAGGCTTTACACTGCCAATTGCCTTCACTTATATGTTTCAAAGGGAATTTTGCATACACATGATTACTAGGGAACTTGCAACTACAACCTCTTAGAGCAAAGTTCCATCTTGGGAAAAGGAAAAATGGATGTGGGGGCAACCATACTATCTTCTTCACTCACACGTTATTCACTATCCTTGTTCATTTTCATGTCATGGAATCAAGGAGGTGTTATAGCTTTTCAAGTCATCCTTGGGGGGATTCAAACCCTAATTATAATCAAAATAGGGACTTCCAAATTCTCAAGGCCATATGCAATTGGATTTAAACCATGTCTGTGCTACTTCAAGGCATGTTCCTCTTTTCATTTTCTTTTAAATTTATTAGATTTCACCTATATGCTAGCTAGAAAATTTCAAACCTATAGTATTTAAAATCTAATAGTCATGATTTGAATAAATCCAAATTGACTTTAAAAGGAAAATAAAATTTTTAACCTATGCAACAAAAGGTCATTTTAAGGCCACCTTTAAAGGTCCTTTTGAAGTCCACAATTGCTTTACAGGAGTGTCAATCTAACTGTGATTAATCAAGGAGGGAAAATAGTTCATCTTATTTCTTATTTATGAAAAGATAAATAACTATATTAGCCTAGGATTTAAGTGAAACAAGCTTGAAACAAATCATAAGTGTAGGAACAAGTGAATGGATATATATATATATATATGAAATTGGAACTGCATAGTCTGTTAATGCTCCAACCCCCTATGCATTGTTAGATGCACACTCCAACTCCAAAACTCCCATTTTGAAATACCCAAGGAGGGTGTTAGATTTACTTCTATTGTTTGTATTTACTTGAAAGTTTTTGGAGCATCATCAATAAATTTGATTGTGCATATACAACAACCGCTATAGTCCACGAGATCACATTTCCTTGAGGAATTTTGTCAAACAGTTCGCATGTCTTGTCTATTCTCCACTTTCCTTTGAGGAATTTTTTCATACAATTGACATGGCTTGTCTGTGCTCCACTTTTCACATACATGGTTACCTGGACAGTTGCAATTTCATCTTTTGACAAAAATTCCCCTTTTGTTATGCTTGATGGATACCCCTTCATTATTACTGGATGTCTGGCATGGTGCAAATTTTTTTTAGGGCAAGCATATTGCTCATATTGTTTCATTTAGTATTAACAACAATCTCTGTAAGAACATTGGACCACTATTTAAAATAATGGGAATGGCTCACATCTTTTAGATTAAATTCTCTTGAAAATGATAAAAAGATGAATCTATGCTTATCTATGTATTCTCATGTGCTCCTGGTTTGATCTTCATCTCTTATTAGAGTTGGACATTGTCATTGTAATACCCCTCATGTTACTGCTTGATTCTTGACATTCTATGTGGTTTTGTTTGGCACATTGTGGTTTTGGTGATACTATTGATATTATGTTGTGGTAGCTTAAACTGTTACTAATTATATTGCTCTTATGTTGCCATGGATATCATGATGATATTTTATTACAATTGTTTTGATGAAATTATTTGGAATACAGTAGACTAGACAATAGTAATTGATGATATTGATGCAAATTAATGTAAATTTATAATGCGATAGATGATGATATGAATTGGTGAGGGGACAGCTAGCATCACTCGTTTGCGAGTGCCCTGCTACACTGAAAATCCTTCTCATGATGCTTTGTAATTGATTATATGTATATATGTTGTATATCACCTTGTTGGATGCAGGCTTTGCAGGAATAAGACTCGATTCCACCTATTTCGATTGGTCTGGGCGAGCATTGAACCAACCCAACGGCAGGAAGTTGAACAAAGGTGACATGGAAGTAACTCCGTTCCAAGGTGTCAACGGTCTTGTACCTTCTTGGTTTGTGCATCTTGGTTACAGCCATTGTGTTGTTGCATTGGTCTTTGTATGTTATTGTGATTTTGTGATTTATCTGATGTGGTGTATGGGTTTTATGCTGTGATTTAAATAATTAAACAATTAATGAAATAAAAACATAAAATAATAAATAAAGCAATAGATAAATATTAGCAGTAGTTGTAAAAATATTAAATTTATTTTAAATCTTGCAAATGGTTGATTTTAATTATTTTATTGTGCAAGTAATTATTTGAAAGATGTTGTAATGTAGTTATCAACTTTGTAACTTTATTTGGTTATGTGACTTCTCATGGTTTTATCTTGTGATGGAATCTATGTATATATATAACTAATATCTTATGGGTTGATGTTTAGTAATGTATTTTTCGATGCAACCTCGTGTGGCCCAAAGGACATAGACGATTATGTTGTTTGTGTTATAATGAAATGAAGTATATGAGTATGTATATGAACATTTAATATTTGGTGTGTTTATTTGTTTTGCTTTAAAAAAAAAAAATTTGCGTTCTTTATTTGTTTGTTCTTTGGGGCTTGCACGATGGGCATTACAAATTGGTATCAGAGCCAAGGTTGCACACGTTGGGGTCTCTGGGTAGTTATGTCCATTAGGAAACCTTTGCATGTTGGCTCTTAAGCTCATGTGTACCTTTGTCTTGTGTAGAAGCATGCCTAGAGGTAGAGGTAGAGGTAGAGGTAGAGGCCGAGGTGGTGGCTGTGGAGCCCACCAACCGAGTCCTTCACCACCAAGTTATCGCAGTCCTGAGTCTGAGGAGCAACAAAATTCTCAGAACAATCCGTCGGGTGGTGGATCGAACCCGGAACAGCTAGGGTTGGATGGCTAGTTGCAGCATCTTCTAGGTGAGCTTCTTGATAGATTGGGTCCTAGACCTGATGGGATCAGCTGGTTGAGAGAGAAAGAGAAAGGTCTCCAAGGCATAGGGGAGCTTCAGTTGATCAAGATGCTTTATTAGTAGGCCATATGAGGGATTTAATGAGAGCTCATCCACCTACCTTCGATGGTTCTAGAGGAGGGTTAGAAGCCGAAACATGGTTAATTGATTTGGACCGATGCTTTGCAATGCATCCCTATGGTAGTAATACCAAGGCTCGATGTGTTGTTATGCATTTGCAGGGTTTCACGTCCACTTGGTGGCAGCTTTAGGAACAGAAGTTGCATATGGATATCAGTATGGTTACTTGAGAATTTTTCTTGGAAAGGTTCAGGGCTCGCTTCCTCTCAGATCATTGGAGGCAGCACAGGGCAAATGAATTTCATGATCTTAGGCAAATGGAAATGACAGTAGAACAATATGAGCGACGCTTCTATGAACTGAAACAATATGCAGGGATTAGTCATGATGAAGGGATGTTGGTTCATCATTTTGTTTGAGGCTTGAACGCTCGCATCAGTGGTGGTGTACGAGTCTTCGAACCGAAGACCATGGAAGTTTCTGTCGAAAAGGCTCGCTTGGTGGAAGAAAACTTGGCTATGGCATTGGCTGGTCATGTAGGAGTGCAGATTGGTAGTGTGCCCACTCCTAGAGTTGGTTCTCAAGGGGGTCAGAAACAGGCATCAGGGCCTTCTAAGAGTCGTTTTGGGCCTTCAAGAGGGGGTTAGCAGCAGCAATCTCAATCGAAGCACAAGAATTCTTCTCAGAATGGTGGCCACTTTCAATTTCGTAGGGATCAGAACCGGAACCGTACATGTTCAGAACAACCTGCATTGAGTTTTCAGTCTCCACCTAGTCGTGGGAGCTTCCAGCAATCAAATGCTCCATCCGGGGGAAGAGGTTTTGGTCGAGGTTCTAGATGTTTCTCGTGTGGGCAGCAGGGGCATATTGCTAGGATGTGTCCTCAGAAGAGCGCTTCAGAGTTTAGTCAGAAACCAGCTGTGTCTGAGCCGATAGTGGGTGATGCAAGGAGATCTCACTGAGTCTTCGCAACAGTGGATAATCGTCAGGCAGATCATCAGAGCACCATCGTTGAGACTACAGGTTTATTGCATAAGTCTAACATTTCAGTACTCTTTGATTCTGGTGCATCTGACTCTTTTATATCTCCTTTAGTTGTTGAGCGATGTAAACTGGGGGCAATAAAGCAAAGCGAAAAGTGGCAGGTTGAGTTAGCTTCAGGATCTAAGGTTGTGGTCGAGAAGCTTGTGCAGGGTTGTAGGTTAGAGTTAGGGGCAATATCGACTAAGGTGGACCTCAGAATTCTTCCACTTGGTTCTTATGATGTAGTCTTGGGCATGGATTGGCTAAGCTCACATCGTGCTTTGATAGATTGTCGTCGTAAAGCAGTGCGGTGTGTGGATGATTTTGGTAAAGAGGTGGAAATAGTGGGTGTTTAGAAGCCTGTTTCTTTGAGAATGATCTCAGCTATGTAGTTAAAAAGGTGTTTTCATCAGGGTTGTTAGCTCTTTGCAGTATCGGTTAGTGACCTTGAGTCGGAGGTTAACCGTGAGGTGTCATTGAATGACTACCCTCTCCTTGCTGAGTTTTCTGATGTTTTCCCTAGTGAGATACCAGGTATGCCTCCTAAGCGTGAGGTGGATTTTAGGATAGATCTGGTGCCTGGGGCTGAACCTATCTCTCGGGCTCCTTACAGGCTGACCACGCAGGAGCTCCAAGAGCTTCGTCTGCAATTGGAAGAATTATTAGCTAAGGGGTTTATCCACCCTAGTGTTTCTCCTTGGGGAGCACCAGTGATCTTTGTTAAAAAGAAGGATGGTTCTCTCCATCTTTGTATTGACTATCGACAATTGAACAAGGTAACAGTAAAGAATCATTATCCCCTTCCTAGGATTGATGATCTCTTTGATCAGATAAAAGGGGCAAAGGTATTTTCCAAGATCGACCTTAAATCAGGGTATCATTAGTTGCGGATAACAGAGGCTGACATTAATAAAACTGCATTTCGTACTCGGTACGGAAACTACAAGTTCATAGTGATGATGTTTGGGTTAACCAATGCACCTTCAGTCTTTATGAGTCTAATGAATGGGGTGTTTCAAACTTACTTGGATAGGTTCTTCCTCATGTTTCTTGATGATAGTTTGATTTATTCTAAGTCTATGGAGGAACATGAGGTGCACTTAAAGCAGGTTTTGCAGTGCTTAAGGGACAACCAGTTGTATGCCAATCTGGCAAAGTGTGACTTTTATAAGACTGAAGTTTAGTATTTAGGCCATGTGATTTCTAAAGAGGGAATTTTTGTTGATCCTTCTAAAATCCAGGCTATCATGGATTGGCCCGTGCCCACTAATGTCTCAGAAATTCGCAGTTTCATGGGACTAGCTGGGTATTATCGGTGGTTCGTTCAGGGCTTTTCGAGGATTACGCATCCTATCACATCGCTTCAAAGGAAAGGAAAGAAATTTCTTTGGACTGAGCAGTGTCAGTTAGCTTTCCAAACCCTTAAGGAAAAACTGACTAGTGCTCCAATTTTGGCAGTGCCGGATCCTTCAAGTGATTTCGTGGTTTGCACTGATGCTTCATTGGAGGGTCTTGGAGCTGTGTTGATGTAGGATGGGAGAGTGATTGCCTATGAATCTCAGAAATTAAAAGATCATGAACTCAATTATCCCACACATGACCTTGAATTGGCCATAGTTGTTCATGCTCTTGTGAGATGGAGGCACTTTTTGTTAGGGCACCGGTTCGAGTTGCATACAGATCATTGGAGTTTGCAATACATCTTCACGCAGCCGAATTTGAATGCAAGGCAGAGAAGGTGGATGGAATTTTTGTGTGAGTACAACTTTGAGGTTAAGTATATTCAGGGTAAGGAAAATGTGGTGGCCGACGCTCTAAGTCAGTGTAGGCATGAGGTTTCTGCAATGTCTCTTGAGGTGGATTTGAAGAGTTAGATTCTTGTAGCCCTTCCTTCAGATAGTTGGTATTCAGAGGTGAAAGCTAAGGTAGAATCAGGTAGAGCTTTGGAGGGGAAATTTGTTGGTTATTCGTTGGATTCGGATGGTGCTTTGCGTTTCTCTGGACGGTTGTATGTACCTCCTTCTAAGGGTCTTCGTACCCTGATTTTGACAGAAGGTCATCGGGCACCTTACGCAGCACATCTTGGAGTTAAGAAAATGTATGCGGATATGCAGTCGCTTTATTTTTGGTCAGGAATGAAGCGGGATATCACCGACTTTGTGGCTTGATGTCTTGAATGTCAGAGAGTGAAGGCTAAACATCATCATCCAGCAGGATTGCTATAGCCTCACCTTGTTCTGGAGTTGAAATGGGATGTTATTTCCATGGATTTCATTGTTGGGTTGCCTATGTCATCTAGACGACATGATGTTGTTATGGTCACAGTTGACAGATTGACTAAGGTAGCTCATTTTTCTCCTGTTTGATCTTCATATACGACATCTTACATTGCTAAGGTGTTCATGAATGATATAGTTAGATTGCATGGGATACCACGGAGGATCATTTCTGATAGAGATCCGGTATTCACGTTTGCATTGTGGACATTTTTACAGCAGTCTTTGGGAACTAAGTTGAACTTTAGTTTTGCCTACCATTCTGAGACTGATGGTCAGACTGAGAGAGTTAACCAGGTGCTAGAGGATATGCTTCGTATGTATGTCATGGATCAGCAATCACGTTGGGAGGATTATCTGTACTTCGTTGAGTTTGCATATAACAATGGGTACCATAGTTCTATTGGTATGGCTCCTTTTCAGGCTTTGTACGGTCATCCTTGTCGTACTCCTTTGAGTTGGGATCGGCTGGAGGGTAGGGTGCTTCTTGGGCCCAAAATACTTAGAGATATGGAGCAATAGGTGTCTCGCATTTGGGAGCATCTTGTAGCTGCCTAGGATAGATAGAAGAAGTATGCTGACGCTCATAGAGTTGATCAGCAATTTGCCGTTGGTAATCGGGTGTTCCTTCGAGTGCGCCCACAGAAAAGCCCTATTCATTACAGAAAGGGTTCGAAGCTTGCGCCTTGCTTCGTTGGACCCTTTGAGGTGTTGGAGCGGATTGGACCTGTTGCTTACCATTTAGCTTTTCCACCTAGTTTGTCACAGATCCATGATGTATTTCATGTTTTTGTTCTTAGACCATATTTTCCTGATGTTACTCATGTTTTGGATTGGAATGCTCTTTAGGTCGAGGACGGGCAGCTGGCACTCAAGCCCATGGCCGTGCTTCAGCGTCGGTGACTTACCCTTAGAGGCAGAGAGATTGATTAGGTGCGGGTTCAGTGGGACCCGAATGATGAGGCTTCAGCTACTTGGGAGGATGCCTCTTGTATCAGGGATTCATATCCTTATCTTTTTACTACCTTCCGGGAGTAAGCCAAATTTTAGGGGGGGAGGATGTAATACCCCTCATGTTACTGCTTGATTCTTGAAATTCTATGTGGTTTTGTTTGGCACATTGTCATTTTGGTGATACTATTGATATTATGTTGTGGTAGCTTAAACTGTTACTAATTATATTGCTCTTATGTTGCCATGGATATTATGATGATATTTTATTATGATTTTTTTGATGAAATTATTTGGAATACAGTAGACTAGACAATAGTAATTGATGATATTGATGCAAATTAATGTAAATTTATAATGCGATAGATGATGATATGAATTGGTGAGGGGACAGGTAGCATCACTCGTTTGCGAGCACCCTGCTACACTGCAAATCCTTCTCACGATGCTTTGTAATTGATTATATGTATATATGTTGTATATCACCTTGTTGGATGCAGGCTTTGCAGGAATAAGACTCAATTCCACCTATTTCGATAGGTCTGGGCGAGCATTGAACCAACCCAACGGCAGGAAGTTGAACAAAGGTGACATGGAAGTAACTCCGTTCCAAGGTGTCAACGGTCTTGTACCTTCTTGGTTTGTGTGCCTTGGTTACAGTCATTGTGTTGTTGCATTGGTCTTTGTATGTTATTGTGATTTTGTGATTTATCTGATGTGGTGTATGGGTTTTATGCTGTGATTTAAATAATTAAACAATTAATGAAATAAAAACATAAAATAATAAATAAAGCAATAGATAAATATTAGCAATAGTTGTAAAAATATTAAATTTATTTTAAATCTTGCAAATGGTTGATTTTAATTATTTTATTGTGCAAGTAATTATTCAATAAAGTATTGTGGGAATGATGAATAAATAAACACATAAAAGTTCAATTTTAATTTTTAATCCATTTGCACGATAAAAGAGAATGAAATGAAAAAGGCAACAAAAAAAAAGGGAATTAAAGGATTAATAATTATTTTCATTTTTTATTTCTCGAAATGTGACCTCTGGTATTCACGGGAAGAGGAATTTGAAAGGGTTTCCTAGGCATGGATTTTAATAGGGGGTTTTATTTGTTTGGGGGAGTTGTTGGAATTTTGGAGAAATTTTATTTTCAACACTGCATTCTTGTTCTATTCTTTGAAAAAAATCATAAAAGGAGTAGATTGGGTTTGAAGGAGAATTTGGGGAATTTGTTGCTGGGAACAAATGATAGTGAGGAATTGTTTTTTTTTGCGAAAGGGATTAAGCTTCTTCAAGATCTTCTTCAAACTCAGGACTCCAGGTTCTTTTCATTTTAATTATTTATTTTCTGTAGCATCAAATAAAATAGAAATTGTTTCTCTGTGTATGAAATTTTCATCTAGGGTTGGAAATCAAATGTTTGTGGAAAGAAAATCTATTGGGTTATTGTTTAATCAATGAAAATGTAACCGAAGATTGGGATTGTTATTTGTTAAAATGGAATTTCAGAGGGGTTCTGGGCTGTTGTTTATTGAAAAGGGATTTTGTTTGAAATCTGGAAATGAACAGTATTTATGTTGATTCATTTAAAAAAAAAAATACATATATGTTTAAGGAGCAATTTCCTTTCAATGAATTTCTGGGATTGTGATATTTTTATTATTCATGTATGTTATAAAATATTTCTCTTGTACAGAGTACAGTGTTTATTTTTCCCTGATTTTGAAATGTACAGATTCCAGTATATATATATATATATATGTATTAGATATATATATATAAATTTATATATATATATATATGTACACATATATATATTTATACATGTGTAAATAGTAAATGAAAATTAAATTCATTGAACTTCGTTATTTTCTCATTGGCGCTATTATGAATATTTTGTTTGGATGTTATTAAATCATGGCTGTGTGGTCGTTCGGCCTCGGTCGTACCCACCACCTCGCCGACTGGTAACGTGCAACAGTCTGCGAACTATCCACGACCGGGCGTTTATTCCCTTTTTTTATGGTTTAAACTTCCCATTCGAATATGTATATGTTAATTTTGTAAAACACGAATTCTGTTTATATTTACTGTGCGAATTTACTTTTATAAATATATATATATATATTTATATTTATATTTGTATATATATTTATTAACTCATTTATTCAGATTCCATTGATTTAACTGTTGTAGTAATTATTTAAACATTTTGTTTCTTTTTCTGGTTAAAATAAAACAAAATTTGGTTATAGTGGAAATAATAAAATAGAAAGAAATCTGTTTTTTTTGTTATTGATTTATTAAATTACAAACTTTGAGAGGATAATCTAGTAGAAAAATCAATTTATAAATATATGACAGCATTGATTATTTAATTCTTGTTTTAGTGTGAATATTTTGGGAATGGAATTATTATGAAATTAAATAAGTTATCTTTTTATTTTAAACTTTATGAAGTTGAGTTTTGTAGGTTTGTTGGGTTTGGGACATTGTGAGTTCATTGATGTGGGGACCCTTTTTGTGTTAACACTGTAGTCTTCCAGAGGATTGTGGTTTTATTGAATTTATATCTCTTCATCTTGAGTTTTCTGTTAAGTTAAGTATTATGAATGGGGTGTACCGAGTTATGAGATTTTGGTTATGGTACTTAATTTGCGAGATGGGTTATGCCTCGTGTATTATTTTTGTTGTTGCATTTTGATTTTTATGATTGGAATGGTACAACCCCTGTTACTTTTGATTTTTATGTGGGGTCTCTAGGGAGAGTGGCTCCTCGTGGGGGCCGGTGCCCCGCTTAACGGGAAGGGCTCAGGATAACCCACGAGTGAGTTAGTAATCAAGTGAAAACCTAATAATTAACTTAGGAGGGTTGGGTAGTAATATCATTATAAGATTTAAAAAATGGATACCTCGTCTTCATTAGTGCTCCCGTAGACTAATGGAAGGCTGAGAAGGCCGTGGTTGGCAAGGTCGTGACCTCGTCTTCAAGAGAGTTCTACGGCTCCACATGAGTCACCCTATGGACCAGTGCCTCCAGTTGGGAGGAAGGGCACAGGACAGCCATAGATGGGACCGGTGCCTCCAGTTGGGAGGAAGAGCACATGACAGCCCATGTAGGACTATGCGATGACACTCTCCCCTAGTTGCCCATGTGTTTTACTTTATTGTGTTCCTCTGGAAGTAGGTTATGGGAGTTGGTTTAGATTGTTGATATTTGGATTTATCTTGACTTATGATTATTGCCTTAATATATCTTGGTGTACTTTGTGGTCTTGTATGATCTCATTGATATTTATGATCTTGTATTTTTATGGTACCGTGATATGGTGTTATTGTTTGTTCATTGTAATTTGGAGTATTGTGTTGGTACTTCTTGTATGTTTGTACTTCAGTTGGCAGTCTTGGTTTGAGTTACTTCTCTGTCACCTCTTAGCATGGGGGTGGTCGGGTGGAACGTGCTCCGCACACCGTTGGGTTCCCCATCAGTGTTCGTAGACTCATTCTCCTTCAGTTGAAGATTTGTTCCAGTTGATCTCTTACATTTTGATAATCTTGTATATTGTATTCATTCCCCATGATTGGGAATCATGATATAACTATATTGATATGATGTAAAATTTGAAAGATGTTGTAATGTAGTTATCAACTTTGTAACTTATTTGGTTATGTGACTTCTCATGGTTTTATCTTGTGATGGAATCTATGTATATATATAACTAATATCTTATGGGTTGATGTTTAGTAATGTCTTTTTCGATGCGACCTCATGTGCCCCAAAGGACATAGATGATTATGTTTTTTGTGTTATAATGGAATGAAGTATATGAGTATGTATATGAACATTTAATATTTGGTGTGTTGATTATTTGTTTTGCTTTAAAAATATATATATATTTGCGTTCTTTATTTGTTTGTTCTTTGGGGCTTGCACGGCAGGCGTTACAGTCATCCTCTGTAATTAATACAAACTCAACACACTCATTTGATCAGAAGGAAAGCATGTGGGGTACACTAAAGTTCTTTATTCTCTTAGGTAGGTAAAAGACTCATAATTGGTATATTGTGCTTGTGTTCTAATTCTATGTATGTAATTCATTTGAAATATCTATGTTATTAATATTTCATTATTTGTGTCCAAATATATATATATATATATATATATATATATATATATATATATATATATATATATCTATATATATGTAGTTATGTCAATGAATTTTAATGTGCTTATCATAATATAATCGGATTAAGACAACAGTTGGAAATATTGAATCTTTATATTTATATATATTCATATGCTAAATATTGTTGAAATTATGTTACAATGTTTCAAAACAACGGGTTAGTTATATTTAATATGTTCAAAATAACAATAATTATTATAAAGTAAATATATATATATATATATATATATATATATAATTTGGTTTTAAATGTGTGTTTTAGATGTATGTACATATGAGATACGTTTATATAATTTCTTTAGCTATTTTATATGACTCTTAATAAAGGAATAGATAAAATGTAAATTGTTTAGAGTGTACTTTGAAATTCATACTTTGAATGCGTAAGGAAATCAAAGAATAATTTCATTGTGTATAAGTAGGAATTATGATTTAGAATAAAATACTACATAAACTATGGAACTGGGTTGGTTAGTTATTGTTTAAAAATTTGGTGAACTTAAAATTAAAGTAGTTGAGAGCTTTATTTAAAAGAAAGGTTTACAAAAACTTTGGGTATTGTTTAGGAGACAATTGCGAGTTGAGTGTTAAGGTAAATATTTCATCTTAGATAAAATTGTTACTAGCATACATTGTTGAATAAATATTGCTCACGGTATCATTTGTTATCTTTTGAGGGTAAATAGAGTAAATTGTTATTTATATTTAGGGATGCATTTAATAAACAAGATTGATTACTATTTCTAAATATTGAATGATGAATTATTTTATAATTATTGTATAATTGATATAAAACCCACTATGAAATTGGTCATGGGGTAATTGTTGAAATAGAAGTTTGTAAATTATTGTGTATAGTGGCCATTGTGTAAACTATGTGGTAAGTATGTAATTCATGGTCACAATACTTATTTGGTCATTTGTATTAAGTAATGTGGGTATCTAGTAAGGTGACTATGAGTATAGTGTTATGCGGGTTATCATATTCTCCCATGTTTGAATTGATTTGAATTATTGTTCAAAGTGGAACTAGGATCTGAACTGAGGAGTATTGGTTTTGTGTTGTAAGAGTTGTTGATTTGAAATTTCAGGGTGATATTGATTATTGTGGTTGGTTTATATTTTGAGATTGTATCATTATTTTTGACTTGGGGAAAACTATTGTATTATTTTTCCATTTTGACAAGTTTATATGCTAAGCCACGCTATGAGTTTCTTTGGGAACCCGAAGTGTTTGAATTACCCTTAGTGGCAGTTTGTGGATTTTGGTATTTTAGGCTTCCACAAGCAATGGAGAAATTTTATTTATAATTATTTTCCATGATTGGACCATTGTGATTTATTGATCTTATTTTGAATTTTGAGCTTGTGGGTATTACCTTGTACTATGGTGTTGAATTTTGATACAATGGGTGGTACCTCCTTTTGTTCATGTTTCAGTGATATGGAATGGGTTTGCGAGATGGTTCTTACCTCGATTTTTGTATGTTATGTACACTTTGAATTTTTTATATGAGATAAGGTACACCCCTTGCATGTTTTGGTTTGGTACCCATAGGGAATGGCTCTTCATGGGGGTTTGGCACACAAAGGAGCTATTAGGGTAACCCATGGAAGAGTTTCGTAAACAAGTGATAATGTAATTAATGAACTAGTGGGTTTGGGTAGTTAAACACTAAACAATATTAATTATGATCCTCACCCATACCGTCAGTACTTTCACAGGCTAAGGATGGGATGAGAAGACCTAGTTGGTAAGATCACTTCCTTATCCTCATGAAAGGTAAGTGATCCTACATTAGTCACCCTATAGAGCAACACCTTGAGATAGGTAGTCAAGATAACTATAGATGGAGGTGGAACCTTATGATAGGTTGCCTAGATAATCCATGTAAGGCCTTGTGATGACACTCTCCTACAATACCCATTTATTTTCCCTTGTGTGGTTGCCTCTGGGAGTGTTGTTTGAATTGTTGATGTTGTTGAGGCAATTGGTTCTTGGTGTATGTTGTTTAAGCCTCCAATTTCTATCTTTTAGTGTTGTGCACATGTCTCATTGCAACTTAATTGATGTTAATGAAAGGTGCCCTCGATAGTGATTGTTGGTTGACATTGCGATTTTATTTCAAGGCTTCAGATCCTAGTGTTGTTGGCACTTCTTATGGTTATTTAGAGTTGATCTATAATATTGGCATTTGGTTTTGTTGGAATTTTCATTATTTTGTTGTGGCTATGTGATGGCAATGTTATGGGTTGTTATCTTATATTGTTGTTATCCTTGTTGTGGAGTTTGGTTTTCTATTGGTTCATTTGACTATTTTGGTTGAGGAATGGGGATCTTTCTTGTCAGCTCCTAGCACGGGGGATGGGCCTTCTAGTCCATATGGTCGGGTGGAACGTGTCATGCACCCCATTGGGTTCCCAGGTTGTGTTCGTGATGCAGAAGCAGATGCAGAGCTCCAAAGCTTCACTTGGTTGAAGATTGTTCATCATTTTGTACCTTATTCTTCATTGATGTATCATTCTTGTACTCGATGTACTTTTACTATTGATATAATGGAAGCATTATGTAATGTACCATTGTATCCTTGATATGTTGCATTTGTCGAATATGCTCCCCAATTATATTATGAACTGTGAATTGAATTGCAATAAAATGATGTATTATTTTCCTCTCTTTTGATCATTAATGGTTGGATGTCATCATTATGTAATCTTAATTTTGATAAAATTTTAAGTTTCGTAATGACCATTTTGTGTACCACAGAGGACACAGATGGCTTTGTAAATGCATAATTTATTTTCATGTAATGTATGTACATATTCATCATATGCAATGTTTTGTTTTTTTTTTTTAAAAAGTGTGGTGTTTTGTTGTCCTTTGGGATTCACATGGTGGGGCGTTATATATATATATATATATAACTAACAAAATTGAAGGTAAACACATTAAATATTGAACACAATGCATAATATGCATATTACATATTGATGCCAATCAAATGACCAACCTTCTAAACATTAAACACTATGCATATTCCATATTCATCGAATACTATGGTTTATTATACATTTGGACTCACACACACACAATGAAATAGATTAAATCCACGCTCTTCCATTTCACACTTCAATCAAACTTGCAAGGAGAATTGACCAACAAGTTTCCCCAAGCTTCTAAGGAGAAAGGAGATTTATTAACAAACAAAAACAACAAAGAAATTATATTTATTGACCATCAAAACCAAAGGGTGAAGTATGGAGTGACATTAGTATAAAGTTTCAATTAAAACATAACTTAACTATTACATCAGATAACAAACAAAGTATATCAAATAGGGCTACAATTTACTATATGTCATCAATTGAAAAGTAATTGAATACCAATAGAAGCACATGCCCATAGAGCTGAATGGAATGTAATGTGTTTGATATTAACCTTAACATAACTTCAAACACTAATTGATGTGAGTGGAAACATTGATTGCTACCTCAAGTAAATGGTTTGATGGATATCAATATAGCATTCCAGATATAGTATGCAATCACTAGACGTGGAATATGAATGCCAGAAAAAAAAAAATTTGAGTTAGTGAATAAAGGGATGCAGAGGAAGAATGAAAACACATTGAAAAAAAATAGGTTGCACCCACAATTTTGCTTAGTATGAAAAGGGAGTAGGATAGAATGATTCTGCTACTGCTAGTTACTCCAGCTCTGTTTGATCAACTTAATTCATTTTCTTTTTTTTCTTTCTTTTCACTGAACATAAATGAAAGAATTTTGCATATTTCAATTTCATAATAGCTTCCGCAAGGAATCCTATCTCTATATTGCAACAATTGGATATATGGATCATGGGGAAGTTAATTTCATTTGAGAAAATAATTGTAATGGCTCTCGCTTCCACAGGTGACTTTATCGCTAGAATACATTCATGTCATTTTAAGAAGAAAATCAAGGAGTATCATTCATTATAAATGCAACTTATCCAAAATATTATACTATTTCTTTCTCTATTTTGTTTTAATATTATTTATATCGTGTATTTACAATAGTATAGCGAATATAAGTTATGCTATGAACTTAATGACTTCTATAGCACTTTGAATGTGAACGACCGAAGTGTTATTCCTCTTATGAATAAAAAGGAATCGATGAATAGTGGAATATTCTCCTGATCAAATAGTCACTATGTTACTATTCCTATTTTGTTTTACAAGAAAGAAAGGATAG
>VDFB02360862.1:0-26438 GCA_007258455.2 Sequoia sempervirens | reverse complement strand
TATTTGAACTATTTAAACCGTTTAAGCCATGAAAAGATACAAAATATTTATGTTTAGATCTCAATAAGGCCTTGAAGGTATACACAATGTCATCAAAATGCGATATAGTGTAAAAATAAATAAATAACAATAAATAAAAATAAATATCATATTAGTATTCAAATACTGGAATATAAAATTACATAATTAGGTAACAACTTAAGCCCAGATGACAATATTTCCTAATCATCCTTTACTTTTTACCATTCACCCAAGGGGTAAGTGCATGAATTGGAGTTCCCACCTCCTCCTGTAACAAGTATAGAGAAGCAATTTAACATAAACATGAATTTCATTTTTTGCATTAAATTATAAGAAATTCATATTCCATTTATATTAATAGATCATAATTGTGTAAAAGGCATGGAAGATATTATTGTAGCAACACACATGTTTGGTGATCTCTAAAGATGCGGAGGAGTATTTATTGATGTCATAAATTAAATAAAGAAAGGATATTTTCCAAAAAAATGAAACCTACACAGATATCATTAAAATTGTTAAAACTTATGTCAATGTAAGTTGAATAAATACTAGTACCACCAACATACATGTGTGGATGTTGAAGGTCCAATACCCACTTGCTCAATATCAAATTGTCATTTTAAAATTTACATTGATATACAAAAAGTAAATAGGAACATGATATACTTACTAATGTATTACAAATACACCTAAGGATTTGTCAACGTAGGAAAATAATGAGATGAATTCACATGGGATGTAGGATGCATTGTTTGATCCTTAAATTTTATAAAAGAACATAATTTTTTATTATTTTTAACACATAATGGATTTTAATATAGTTAATTCTAAAATTCAATGAGAAATATACTAAATTACACAAATTCATTTAAAAGTGCCTATGATTTGATACTAAATGTCACCTCCAATAAGGAATCTATCATCACCATACTCTCCAACATAGAATGATAATGTGGCTCACACTATATAATGTACTCCTTAATGTTGGGAGTATCCTTCTTATGTTGTGGAGCGTGCTCCTCAACCTCAACAACAACCTCATAAATATATAGTATATTATTTAAGCCTCATCACAAAGCCCTTTGTCTCACGAATGTAAATAGTCCTACAAGTATGACATATGCATTGTGATACCTCATGCCTTGAAGACCCACCCTCATTACCTTGTAATAGATGCACCCTATGATCAACCAAGGAATATGTGAATGAACCAATAAACTATATTTTCTAAACCTCTACACAAATAAAGGGATTGTGGCATGTTAAATGGATGGTTGACCAAGGGGTTTCACTTGTTGGTCATGTTTATGATGTGCCCTTTCTCTATCTTGTGCATAGATTTTTCCTTTACCTTAAAAATTATGAATATCAAAATAATTTAGGATCTCATTGAGGACAAATTCACAATGGATTTTAGTCAAGAAATATTGAGGCACTTCATGGCTATTACATGGTAGTTGGTCAAAAATCATTCAAGCCACCTATCCAAAAAGTTATTCGTTATTTATTGGTTATTGTACCAATCTTTTACAACTTATTTATAATGATGCATTAGTTTATGGGTCTAAGAGAAATGCACATAATTTGTCTTTCAATGTTTTTTCCCAAGATAAATTTATGGTGTAAAATTGGTTACAACTTTCTCTATGGCTTTCCCATGTATTTATTTACCCTACCATGGAATCAATGTGAGATATCAAAGAGTACAATGACAGTGCAATTTATGGTGTAAAATTGATTACAACTTTGTGAGATATCAAAGAGTACAATGACAGTGCAATTTATGGTGTAAAATTGATTACAACTTTCTCTATGGCTTTCCCATGTATTTATTTACCCTACCATGGAATCAATGTGAGATATCAAAGAGTACAATGACAGTGCAATAGCTTGGTGGTGTGTGCTTTTTGTATTAGTGATTTATAATGCTTGTTCCACTACTTAAAGTTTAAATGTGTTGTTTTTAATTTACCCTGATATATTTTGGTGTGTTTCAAGGTGATGCATGTGAATTTTAGGAGTATGAAGGGGGTTTCAAGGTCATGTTATTCACCTCATTTTGTTCATGGATTTCATTAAGTCGAGGATTTTGAGGTGGAGAAGGGTTTGGATTGGTTGAAAGTAAATTTCAATAAATCAAAACTAATTCAAGAAAATATACTTTAAGCTTGACTATAATATATATATATATATAACTTACCTCTTTACCATCAAGAAACTATTGAGGAGGAAGGATGGTTCAAATTCGACACAAATATGGTCACATTTTCTTCCACTCATGTTTCTATCTCAATGAAGAAAATATAATGAAATAAAGTGGCTCTTAGCTACTATGTTTCTTTTTGTTTCTATAACATGAACATGTTATAATGCAAGAATATTTAGGTTTAGATTTATCAAACCTAAATGCACTTGAATTTACAACACAATTGATCCTTAATGTGCTTGCATTTTACTGTGAGTACTTTCTCTTTTATTTCATCTCCAAAACATTCTTTGACTCCTATGTTTATGGACCTACCCTTGAGATAATGTTTAATAGATAGGGAAAAAAATGTTTTTACAATTCACTCACATATATTATATGTTTTTTGGTCTTTCACTAAGTACTATTTTAAAAAATTAAACCCTATTTGGGGCTTATATGATCTAGGTAATGTTTGGTTGAAAAAAGAGTAAAGAGGATTTGGTTTAGCTTTATTGAGAAGTGTTTTTCATACGGTTATTGTTGTTTAATAAATTAGTTGTCGATGATTTCATTTTGATTCTTGGGTCTAAGTCCTATTTGGTTTATGGGAGAGTTGTTTTTTTTTGTTTTCTTTTTATAGTCCTTATGCTAAGAAATTATAGCATTTATTTCTTCCCACTTGGACTTTATTTCTAGTAATTGTGATATTGGTCAAGGCATGTCATTTTATTTAGAAAGACTAGATTTGTTATTCTCCTCTTGCTAAAATTTTAGATAGGTTGTGGTTGGTCCCTCTAAATTTCTTTGGTTTATATGGATTGATAAAAATAAAGAGTTTTTTTAGGATAGTTAAACATATGCTTGTTGAATTTTCTCAAAAGCTATAGTTTCCTTTGTTGCCAACAATGTTGCATTGTAGTTGCATAAGAGGAGTGAGGATATTAAAACAAATATTGTAGATGAGGACTCTATTCTTGATGTTGAGTTCTTGTAACATGGGACATGGTTGCTAAAGATGTGTTGTATGACCAATATCACTAGCTTGTGCAGAGTGGTGTTGATATAATTGGCACTTTTGGGTCTCTTGAGCCAAATAATCGTTCTTTTTTAACAAAGTGTTTCAACCATTTTAATACTTCTGATATGATTGTATCTACTCATTTTTTATTGCTTTTGGTATTGTTGATGTTGTTCTTAGTGGCGTAGAGGATTGTTCTCATGTTGGTGTTTTTGGTATTGGACCTTGTGTCCATGATAATGGTGTTGTTCCTGATGTCTAACACTATAATAATGTGTATGCTATTCCTAATTCAATTGCTAGAAAAAGGGGACAACGTAGCTATTAATGTTTTTGGGCAAGATGATGATTAATTTTCTATTGGTATTTCTTCTAATAGAAAATGTGATGGTACCTTTTCCTCATTACTAGCTTTTCCTATTAGAATGTTTCTCATGTCCTAGTTACAAAAGTATGTGGATTTCAAATTTTATCTTTAGAGAGGAATGCTAAAGCTTTTATTAGAAAATTGGACAAGGAGAAGGGTGAAAATTGTTCTAGTTAAGTGGCAAGTTGGTTTTCTTTGTAATATGGCTCTAGTTACTTTTCTATGTAATTTACCTTACTTCTTGTTAGTTTTTGTGTAGTTTATATATTATATATGTTCCCACTTTGTAATGTTGAAGTGGTGTTACTAACTGTGGTAGGGTTTGTGTTATCATGTTTGGCCTTTTTGATGATGGCTTGGACATTTATTTGTAGCAAATGTTCAATTTTATGAATTGTCTTTTGTTCCCCTCCTTTTAGTTTAGGCTAAGAGGTGGTTTGGGTTACAGTATTGGACTATTTAGATTAGTTATCCCTTTATTTCCACATTTATTTCCTTTTTGTCTCTTCTAACTTAATTTTTGTATATCTTTGCGATCAATTGCTCATATAAACTATATTTATAAACTTTTTTTAATATTAAACAAATATAATAAACATGTAAAGAATTCATATATATCAAGTAAAAAGAAAGAAGCTACTACACTCAATTTTACATCTTTTTATTATCTAAAATAGGAACTATGTTATATACCTCTATTATTTTGAGGGCTATAACTATAAGATCCACTTCTATTTGAAATGGATTGAAGAGAAGAAAAGTCACATCCTATGTATATAGGTTTGAGACAACATCCCTTTGAAAAATGGGCTAGAGATAGGTCAATTGTATATGATAGTCAATCTAAATTAGAGAAAGTTCAATTTTTCTATGCATCTCTTATTTTTTCCATCTAGGAAATATACTATGATCAAAGTGGGAGACAAAACTGGTTCAATTCACATTGATCCAAAGCTAAATTTGTATAAAGCTAGCAAATTCATATAGTCCCAATAGTGACATAGTAGAGTAGGAGTATAGCCTATGATTATATTATATTAAAATATATTGAAAAACCTATACCTAAATGATAAACTTTTAAGCTCTAGAATCATACAATATTACAACATATAAATGAGTTGCAAAAAAAAAAGATAATAATAAAATAATAGAATCAACAATCATATCAACAACACAAAGATTTAGATGGCTAAATCTTAGTAATACACTAGAAAAATATCCATAGAACAAAATATCAATATTCTTACTGCTAAAAAAAAACTACAGTTTTTACAAGTCATTATAATTCTCTATTTAAACTACAAAACTATATACAATATCTTCAACATAACAACACTATTAGATCTAAACTACACCGATTTTCTCTTTAAAAAAAAGTAGATTTTTAACATAAAATTTTTGCTTTAAAGACTATTGCCCCAAAACCCCATTTAGAGAGATCCCAACCTGATGAGCCTCGCACCCCTCTTGAAATGAAATGAAATGAAATATTTTAATGACGTCCACGAGGCCAAAGAAGCCTATGGGACCCAAGATCAGCACCGGAACAACCCACATCACAGCCCTAGACACAATGGAGGCGCCGTTCTTGAAGCCCCAAAGATAGATTGATCTCCAAATGCAACATCCAAATTTTAACACGTTGTTCTTGCAAATCCAAGAGGACAGTCGTATCCTTAAAACTAAAATACAAATAGGGAAGCGGGTCAGATTTGTAGTGAAAAATCTTTATTATGTTTATCATTGAGAGCTATATTCGTAGTCACTGCACAGGCCAAATAAAAATATTGATCCTGGATGGTCTGACGTAACCGATGAATCTAATTTCCACACAAATAAAAGCAAAATTTAGAAACATTCAAACAAATATTGAAAATAATTTTGTTCTCAAAAAAATTGCACCTATCGTTCAAAGAAAGATCCATTTTTTTGAATGAATTAAAAAAGACCATTGATGGTTGACGGACACGTAGGTTGAGAATAAATAAGCCAAGATCATCTGCATTTCCATAGTCCAAATTTAAAAGAACTTCTAACCCTAAGATAACAGTCGTAAGCCATTCGAGAAAGTCTGTGCATGCCAAACAGAGAATGGAGATCGCTGAGGCAAAATTAAAAGCAGATTGAAAATTTAGGCGGGCTTAAATTCAATTTAGGCGCGGTGGAAATTGAAATTCAATTTAGGCGCCGTGGAAATTAATAACAGCAGGTGGCTTTTAGAGTTTTCGGCAGAGTAAATTTGCTAGCTGCGGAGAGTACGGCCGTGATTTGAAATTCGCTGCCGAGTTACAGTACTTCCCTGACAAAATCCCTATGTCTATGCATGAGCCATGGGATGACCATAGTATAGCCAGTGCCGGACATACCCCAACGGAAAATAGAAAACGACAAAAAGCATTGACCGGTCAGGGCTTAGTGTGTGATACTTAAGCCCAGCCGCCTGTCACACCTGCTGTTCTTGAAAATAGAATGTGGTAGCATTTTATATAATCTCTTGGACTCCATTGTCAACCTGCCTCAGCCGCAGTGTTTGAACATAATAGGAAGTTTTAAAAGAAAATTTGTAAATAACTTTCCTGGTTCCTTTGGCGCCATCTTACAATTGCATTTGCTTGAAAGTTTCTAAAGCCTTTTCAATAAATCCATCTTGTTCATGTCCTGCATTTGCTTGAAATTGAGATGCCTGTTTTTCCTCCATTTACCTCGGCCTTGGGTTTTTTCATTGTTTCATTGCCTCATCTTCGTCATCGTCGTTAAATGAGTATGCAACATCAGTATATATTTGGTAGCTAACCCCAGCTGCATTTTCGGGCCCTTTATCCTTAACAACCACAGTGTCAGCAAAGAGCGATGAATAATTCTGTGTTTTGGAGTTACCAGTCTGCAACTGCAAATTCTGAAACCCAAGTGATACATTAAAATCCACTTTGTGCATACCCTGCAATCATTGCATTCCTTGAGATCGCGTTTCTTTGAGGCATTCTGCCAACACTCACGCGCCCCCTCTGCACTGTAAAAATAAATAAATAAATAAAAGAGAAGGAATGTCGTGGAAAGCAGATGGTAGGGCTCATTTTGCTGTCAGGGTTTCTGTCTACATGTGTAAAACTATAAAGGAATATTGGTGGCTTTCCGACATCTGTATCTATGCAGGACGATTATATGAATCTCAACCGTTCATCATTTCCGTCATTTTCTGTTTTTTTCTTATTGTTTTGCTGTTTCCCTGCCACGTTTGATTACCGTTCCTCCAAACTTTTCCTCACTGGCAACGTCCTATCACTTCTCCAGTTTAATGAGCAACAGCTGGAAATTAAGGTTTCGCGAGAATTTTAGAGTATCATTATTAAAATAAAAAATCACGGTCAAGATCTTAACCATCGCAATTCTATTGCATTTTTTTTTTAATTCAACCTTAGAGTTTATAGCCTATTAATGACAATTGAAATCACGAGTTCCAAGATTAAATAAACCCAAGTCAATAAGTAAATCATTGCTGCTCTCATCAATTATTTTAGGCGGCAAATAAATATTTCAATTTCACTATTATGGGAGTGATGCAGAAAAATACCAATTTAAATGGGCTCCACCGATCTCAATCACCTTAGTTTTTATAAGGTTCACTCACTTTAGTTTTTATAAGCTTCTTAGTTTAATTCTCACGTGAGAATGCATTCCCTCTCCCATGGATAAAGAACATGCCAACTGTGTAAATAAAAGTTTGTAACAAAAAGTTTAAGATTTGGCATACCTATTTTTTATTAAAAGAGATCTCATTTCTTTTTGTTATTTTAGTCTTCTTTCATAAAGATAAGTATTAATTAGGTAAGGAAAATATATTATCTTCCTTACTTTAGGTAAAAGTAAATATATAAATCTATGAAATAATTTATTAATTATTGTTATTTTAGTCTTCTTTTATAAAGATAAGCATTAATTAGATAAGGAAATATATATATATATATTATCTTCCTTATTTTAGGTCTTCTTAAAGTAAATAAAAAATATATGAAATAATTTATTAATTATAAAAGAAAGCCACTATTATTGTTTTAAATTATTTCTTGAGGTAAAAAGAACATTTGTACTTGAAAAGAATATCTTTATAAATGTATTGTATAGGCTAAAGTTAATTAGTTAATAGCAACATAAAATGCTTTGATGTTAACATAGATATTCTAATCATCATAATAGTGTTAATAAGGGACAATAAACTTAATATGGTAAAATTAGTGTTATACCAAAATTTGTCGGGATATTGATTAGTTGTATATTTAATCACTATATTTGCAATGATAATGTTATAAGTGTTATATGAATATTATTCATATTACAAGCAATGTCGGTACTATTATTTTATGTAAATGCTTAGGCTAAGGGATTTGGTGAGTATCATAAATGTGTTTGGTGAGTATCAATATGGACTTCTTATTAAACGACATTATCAAGAAAGTTAATTATAATGGTGAAATAAATCGAATATTAGAATAAGAGAAATGAGAGTAACATGAGAATAATTAATAATGGATTTAATAATTCTAGATGATAGAAGCCCTGTCGCAGGGGTAGTAATAGTAATTATTTAATTGTTATCGTGCTCTCAAAGAGAAGTTATATAGTATAGATTAGATGTACAACTTCGACCATGATAGTGTCACACTTTAATACTCATAGACCAGCGATTAACTTATTTAAGTTTTCAAAAAAATATATAGTTGGGTTTTTTTTTTTCTTATAGTGAAAATTTGTGGGCATGACATATGGATAGTTATTTATTATTCTGAATGCTCCTTGGGATTGATTCCTTATGCATGTTGTGGTTCCATGTTGATTATGCTTTTCCTCTTGTTTTGGATATAATGGGAATCTGAATGTTTAAGTTACTTTTGTGTTCAATAGTCATGGGTGGTAGGTTGTTAGGCTTCCAGAGGCGATGGGAAACCCTTTTTATGTTGAACTTCCCCATGATTCAACCTTTGTGTTTCCATTCATTGTATTCTTATTTTAAGTTCTCATTGGTGTACTCTGTTCTATGATTTGTTTTACCTTAGTTATGACTTTAAGCGAGAGGGATTCATGCCTCGCACACACATTCATTGTGATTTTTATGCTTGATACATCCCTTGTTTTCCTTCGTTTGCCTCTGAAAGCAGTCACCTGGTAAAGTGGTCATTGAGATTGTTGTATGTTATGTTTTGGTTGACCTTGTGGCCTAGTCCTGGGATCATTTTGCTTGTTTGTCTTGGTCGTAGGTCCTTTCTTGTCATCTCCTAGCATGGGGGGTGGGCCTTCGAGTCCACATGGTCAGGTGGAACGTGCCATGCACCCCATTGGGTTCCCAGGATGTGTTTGTGATGCAGAAATGGATGTAGAGTTCCATAACTTCACTTGGTTGAAGACTACTCTTCATTTTGTACCTTATTCTTCATTGATGTATCATTCTTGTACTTGATGTACTCTTCCCCTTGATATAAGGGAAGCATTATGTAATGTATTATTGTGCCCATGATGTGTTGTATACGTGGAAATATGCTCCACATTTGTACTATTGAACTATAAATTGAATTGCAATAAAATGATGTATTGTTTTCCACTCTTTTGATCATTAATAGTTGTATGTCATCATTGTGTAATCTTGGTTGTTTATTCACTTTCGTTTGATAAAAGTTTATGATTCATAATGACCATTCTGTGTACCCCAGAGGACGTGAATGACTTTGTAATTGCATAATTGCTTTCATGTAATGTATGTACATATTCATCTTATGCAAAGCTTCCCTTTCAAAAAAAAAATGTGTAGTATTTTGTTGTCCTTTGGGGTTCACATGGTGGGGCATTACAGAGCACCTGATGGACTATATGCCTCTATGAGGCCAAAATGTAATAAGTGTTTAAAGAGTGCTAGGGGTTCATTTAATAAGGTCTTTCAAGACCATTTCAATGTGTTTGAGTCATTTGAAGGGTGTTTAGGTAGGTTCTAAGGTCAATGTATCTAATTTGCAAAAATTGCAAAATGTTGTAAAAAGAGGTCTACAATGGGTTTTAGGAGTTTTGTCATTAGAACAAGGACTTGGTATGCCATTTCATCACGTAATTAGTCCATTTAGTGGTCTAGTCCATTTAGTGGTCTAGATGCATTGGGGGATTCAAAAATGCAAAGAAAAGCAAAATCTTATTGTTAAGGCAAAATAAGGAACATCACGTAATTAGTCCATTTAGTGGTCTAGATGCATTGGGGGATTCAAAAATGCAAAGAAAAGAAAAATCTTATTGTTAAGGCAAAATAAGGAGGATGGAAGGTCAAGTTGGTTGGGTAGTTGAAAGAATTAGTTGTAACACGTAGGGACAAGTTTGGAAAGGAATAAATAGCCTTAATCCATCGTTGGAAGGTAGAGAGGGGTGTAAATAATGAAGAAACATTAATGGAGCCTCTTTTTATATTTAATTTTTTGTATTTTGACTGGGTTTTATGAGTTTTAGCCTCATGTACAGCCCCATACAACCGTATTTTCATGGGGCAGTCATTTAGAATGATTAAGCTATGAGTTTACAAAAATCCCCTTTTTGTCTCACTCAATTTCATGCAAATTTGAGTCTCACTCAATTTCATGCAAATTTGAGTCTCACTCAATTTCATGCAAAATTGAGTACGTTATGACTTGTTTGCTGAAAACGGGTTCAAACCCTTGCTAGGGTAAGCAAAATATAATAAAAATTATGTTTCTTTTAATTCCACTATTGGAATCACTTGAGAATTGGTAAGGAGGTATGTTTTCATGTCTACTTTCAATGTTCAAAGTTATAGACCGAGTGGTGATGGTTATTTTTTAAAATCATGATGCCCTAGGCTGTGTTTTGTGGGAAAAATAAGGAAATTGACATAATACAGTGAATTTTTGTGGTTTCTTTCATGAAATTGGTATATAAATTGGTTGATATTGCTTGTAGATGTTGTTAAATTATGCTGAGACTCATTTCTAAAATGGAATTGATGAACTATAAGGGTTTGAGTGTATTTTGAATGTTGTCCTGACAATACAGGGTTATTACAGTCAATTTTGGGGATTGAAATTGGAGGCTTTGAATTGATGAATGCTAAAATGTCTTGAAAAATGAATGGGGAATAGTAAGTTATGATGGTGCAGGCTATGCTATACTTTTTTGAGGTTTTAGTAAGCATACTTTTTTGAGGTTTTAGTAAGGAGATTTGGCTTGGGAGATTGGCGTTTGTTTTGTGGATGTGGCCTAAAGTTCCTAGTTGTTGTTTTGAACAATTCACTTGGAAAGTTCATATGTGGGAATTGTTTATGTTGATAGAAAGGTATGGGACAGTGATATTGATGTTGTTTAAATTTTTGTGAGAAGACTCCAAGTGAGTTTGTGCCTTATTCTCAGTTTGATGGTTTTTATTCAAGGGTTTGTGAAGGAATAGTGAGTCCTAGTTGTACAAGGACATGAGAGATATATGTTTGAGTTTTGGTAAAATGTGACTGAGTTTGTGATTTTTTTGAATTGATGAATGCTAAAATGTCTTGAAAAATGAATGGGGAATAGTAAGTTATGATGGTGCAGGCTATGCTATACTTTTTTGAGGTTTTAGTAAGGATACTTTTTTGAGGTTTTAGTAAGGAGATTTGGCTAGGGAGATTGGCGTTTGTTTTGTGGATGTGGCCTAAAGTTCCTAGTTGTTGTTTTGAACAATTCACTTGGAAAGTTCATATGTGGGAATTGTTTATGTTGATAGAAAGGTATGGGACAGTGATATTGATGTTGTTTAAATTTTTTTGAGAAGACTCCAAGTGAGTTTGTGCCTTATTCTCAGTTTGATGGTTTTTATTCAAGGGTTTGTGAAGGAATAGTGAGTCCTAGTTGTACAAGGACATGAGAGATATATGTTTGAGTTTTGGTTAAATGTGACTGAGTTTGTGATTTTTCTTCCTCTAGCATTGCATCAATGTTAAAATCCATGTGTAAGTTTTTTTTTGAGTTCTCAATTATTAAATTACTCTAAAGCTATATTAATATTGAAGATCAAATGGTAGTTATATTCCATGTTATGGTTGTGGAAACCGAAGCTTAACTCTAGTAGCCACTAATGGGCACGAAGACTTAGGTTTGAATCTTAGCAACCACATTTATGAAACCTTTATAAAATGTAAGACTCTCTACATTCTAAACAGTGCTAGGGCCTCAAGGAGTTGGAGTGTGCATGTCAATGCCACCTCATAGTGGTCAACTATATTTTTTTAATATGTAAGGATTTATATACATTCTCTTCCTCTATATTTATTCTTTCAATTATAAAGCACTATACATGTAAGACGTAACAATAATTTTAAGACATGTCAGTATTGGTTAAAACCTAAGGGCATTATGTAAAGAACTTGGGGGAGATTATTATGAGGAGGCTTGAACTCCAATAAGGAACTCTATAAGACACATTTGTGAGCATAGTTGATAAAATTAGGTTTTAAATTGTGGCAAAAAAATTTATTGTACAGTCTTGAATATATGATCTTGATCTTGACATGTATTTTATCCATATATGTTTGTTAAATAAGTCTTTTATTATGAAGAAACTTCATTTTTATTTTAAAAATGAAATTGACAATGTATGGCTCCTATAAACACTAAAGGGCATATAAACACTAAAGGGCAGTGTTAGAGTAGTCCACATTCTTATAAGTTAGATCAATTAATTTGTTCAATTATAAATATTAAATTCAAATTATTATTGTTAACTCACCCAAAATAGTCTCTCTCAATAATCCTTTATTATAAGGAGTATCAAAACCAAGTGGTAAACAATTTGAATATTGTGTAAGATAATTAATTTAGTGTTAGCAAGGCTACTATAAATAAAAAGATTGCATGTATCTAAAAGTTCTTATCTAATTAAAAGTTCTTATCTAATTAAATTGACAAGGAAAAATATGAAAAATATCTTATCATTGAGGAAAGCAAATAAAACATAGTAATGCCATCAATATATTTCTATGTGTAACAAAAAGGGTATATTTGAGTGTTACATAGTAATGCCATCAATATATTTCTATGTGTAACAAAAAGGGTATATTTGAGTGTTATTATCATTGAGTCTCTAACTTTTTATACACATAAATTTCAAATAAATTATTTGTGTAACAAAAAGGGTATATTTGAGTGTTACATAGTAATGCCATCAATATATTTCTATGTGTAACAAAAATGGTATATTTGAGTGTTATTATCAGTGAGTCTCTAACTTTTTATACACATAAATTTCAAATAAATTATTTGGGGAAAAATATTCTACACATAAATTGGTTTATTCAAGTTAGGATAATGTCTGCATCTTAAGAAAAATCAAGTACTAGGAACTAAGTCAAGGAACTAAGTCAAGTGATTAGAAAAATCAAGTACTAGGAACTAAGTCAAGGAACTAAGTCAAGTGATAAATCATTTGGGGGGAACCCTCTTATCAACACTATTACTTTAGGACACATTTAAGAGTTTAAAGGTGACTATCAAATAAAAACATATCTAAACAAAAAAATCGTGACATTTGTGTTAGATCCACATTAAGATGTGGGCATGACACCATTGTTGATCATTCTTGTATTTACTATCGTTGTGAGATAGTGGTGATTTAAACTTGGGTGAAATGTGGGAATTCTGGTCAATCAAATATGAGTTCGAGGAACTCAAGTTGTTGATCTATGAAGCCTCTGTGCAATATGTAGGCAAGGCCATCAGAGACGAGCCCCCAAGGACAAGGGTCTGGCCCCTAGGTCTTGTTCTCTTATTTTTACTTTGAGATTACTATTAGTATATATTTTATCATTTGACATGTGATTTGAATTATGTTTCAAGTTATTGATTAGTTAGTTGAACTAATTAGGTCTATCTTAGTGATGTGGATTTCATGTCTCCACTTGAACCCGATCATGATTGTCACAACAATTGCTTACTTGACCAAGTTCTTATAATTGATTGGTCAAACATTGTTATATATGCTTTCATGAAGTGCATGGATAGGAAGCAACCTTTGTGAGTCATGCATATGTTTGTAATCAAAATTTGAAATTTGTGTCTTGTCCTTAACTATATTTTGGTGTAAAATTTTGAGCATTGTATCGTCTAACCTATATCTTATACAAAGATATAATATTCCAACATTCTCCCCCTTGTTACATCAATCTAAACCAAGGATGGAACACTACATAGATTGAACAGAGCAACCCATCTAGAAATTTGATGAAATACCTCCTCTCAATCTCCCTCACTCAATATGCATTGGATTCTCTACCAACGAAAAATACCTTTGAGTCAAAAACTACTCAACTAAGTCACAAGTACACCTCTCATCTTGTGAATCAAGAAATATTCAAGTATCTACAAAAGTATCACTCTATGTGTGAATTGAGACACATAATTATCCATAGCAACAAAATTTCTTCTTATGTGAATCAAGTCATACTCAACTAACCACATATACATTTCTTTATCTATCATTTGAAACATTATCACCTATCTATTGATACAAATCACCAAGTTTGTGGATTAAGACATTATCAACTGTCTACAAATACAATGAAATTGACAAGCCCCCTTGCCCCAAGAATAAACACAAATGCAATGGTGCTTCTAAAACAATCGACAATCTCCAAGTGAGAAGCTACCTCAATATTTCAAAAACTTTCAACCTCTTTTGTCCTCTAGCCTCCTCTGTTGAGTTGTTATCTTTATCTACATGATGTCTCATTTGAATCTTAATAAACTATGTTAGAAGGCTATTGAAGTTGGAATAGCTAGTTCTCTGACCTTATAAATCATGTCCTTAATCTATAGGTGATTGATTCCTTGCTATCCACTATGGAGTAAGGTATGTTTCACGGAAGTTGCAAACCCACTGCTCGGTTGTAAACCAATTGGTTTAATATTCTAATGTAGTAGATTGAATCTATATTTGTAGCGCTTTTAGAAAGAATCTATGCTTTATACATGTGGGAATCAAATCCATAGAGATATGAGTATATCAAATTAGGGAAATCTAGTTTAAGTAGGCACAACCACTAGGAAATCCTATTATGTAATATATAAATCTATAATGTAAACTTCGTCACTACTGTCAATGAAATCATTTTCACTTTGAAAAATCTAATTTAGTCCCATTCATAAATAGGAAAATGCAAAGAATTTTAGCACATTCTATTCTCCATTTTGGCGTTTACATGCTCAACATATTGGAAATTATTGTTTCCTAGAATAATAGCCTTTACCATCAAAGACAATAGATATTCATGGGTGACAATCTTCGGCATACAATTTGGAAAGAGAAATTCATGAAATCCTTCAAATTCAATTCACACAACTCTAATATCTGCAACAAAAACAAATATAGACAAACAACCCTAATAAACATTTGAAAAATATGAAGAATCCTCAAAGGCCATATTCTCTCATGTTAACTTCACTTACACAACCACCTACATTTCTTCTACCCATACTTCTCTTCCAAATGTTGTGGCTCTAATAACAACTTGAAAAATGGTAGAGCATAAAATTGAGATTACACCATGATACACACACAAAATAATATACAATATTATATTATGATGAATCTAAGAGGATTTTAAATTTTCTTGCACTATTTTTTAATAAGCCTCTTCCCTTTTAATGACCTGACAATTATCTATGCAACTTTTTAACATAAAAATAACCCTCAATTATTAATATATTAATATATAATATATTAAGATGTAGTACTCCAGCACAATGGTTGGGTCCAAGTATTTTAGGTGTAGGGTAAATGTTCCTTCATCTAGAATCCATAATCCATAAGTCAAAGTCCCTACTTTAACCATTACTAGGCTATGCCTAATTTTCATTTAAATCTTTGTTTATAGTTAAATATACATCTCTACTTTAGTCCATAGGAAGCTAAGAATATCCATAGTGTTTTCTAAATTACCCTTCATTAAAAGTGAAAATCTTATTGCAAGTCTTGACTATTGATAGTCTAATACTAGCAACCAAGGAAAATACATATTCAATTAGATATTTATATATAATGGAAAACTCCATTCAAATCTTATACATTATGTATACATATAAATTATGTTTATAGTTTTGAGTTTTAGATCATACAAAGCTTCCTCATATAATTTCAATGACAATTCCACCATACATATAATTCAGTTCAAATGAGTTTTCACAAAATAGACAAATTAAACTACTAATAGGACCTAAAACAAAACAATCCTTAAGATTATTAATATTTAGTTTGGTCTAAGATTTCACTTGGTAAATACTAAAGGTTTCTTTGTGAAGGTTTCAACATCTAGAGAGTTAGGTGTCATGGGCACAATGTCCAATTTCTAGTATTTAGGGTATAAAGAAGTTTGTGCAACATGTCATAAGTTTCCCTTAAAAATAAGCCTGACCTCCCTTTTTTTGATCTCATTATGATCATTTTACCCCATGCAAATCTATCCCTTTTATGCCCTATCTATTAATAAGCTATGGTGGCCCAACTCATGAACTCCCTAGATTGCACATTATGTGCTTCCGTCTAGCTTTATTTGGATTTACGTATGTATAATTTTACTTATTCAAGCCCGCAAGGGAAGCCTCAATAGATTTTTTTATTTTTCATGTTTCCTAATAAGAAAATCTTGATAAACCCTAAGTTTTGTTCTCATTGGCCCTCAATAAACTTGTATGATGGCCTTACAAATAGTTTTCATTCACCCACCTCAATGAACAAGGCATTAGGATTCACATGTTGGTTGTGACCACCCGTTTGGTTGGTCATTGGTCCAAGGATTGGTCCCCAAAAGCCTTAAGCTAGAAACGATATAGTTGATTTTTTTTATCACAAAATATAATCTTATACACAAAAATTTACAACCATACAAAAATTATTTTCACAAATCCATATAGAACTATTTTTAAAATTCCTTTATTATTTTCTTACAAATCCATGTAATTAATTATGAACAAAAATCTACTCCTTCCAAGCATTAACAAAATTAGGGTGGTCTCCACCCACAACCTAACAACTAGGCTTTGATACCAAATGAAGAAAACTTTGCATCAATATAAAACTATTTCCACAAAAATTCATGAGTAAAAAATATGCAAAAGAATAGACAAAAATACAAATAAGACATGATACAAGATATATTGTAGAAAAGAAAAATCTGCATGAGAGAAAAAACAAGCCTCCAAAACTATCCACACAATGTATTATCTCATGGATGAAGATTGCACTACAAATACATAGTCTCCATGAATATGTCCAAAGAATCAATCTCTCTACTTGCACCCCATGTGAACAAGTAAATGAAAACTATGTAACCTATAAGAGATGCTCAATCAACCTTAGCCAACAAGAAAAAGGTTATAGAAAAAGAGATTGACAAAAAGAGAAGTACAATAAAGAGAGGAAGGGAGAGAATGACAAATCTGCATACAAAGATAAAAAGGAAAAAATGACAAAGAAATGTACAAAGATAAAGGTAAAATATAGATGGAGAGTATAAAACAAATAGAGATTGAGTTAGTGAGAAAGCGAGAGAGAGAATAAAGAGAAAGAAATTGAGAAAAAATATAGAAATGTGAAAAAATAGAAATGGACAACGAAGATAGATAGACAAAGAGAGATAATTAAGAAGATGGGAAAAATAGATAACAAATAAAAGATAGAAAGACATATGGGGAGAGTAAATAAATAAATAATTTTGATTGGTGAAGCCATGGTTTCTAGATTTCAGTCCTATGACAAAAAATTCCTTGGTTTTACCTATTTGGGTTCATTCTTTTCCATGCCTCTTTAGTTTTGGGTTGATTCCATAATACACCTATCTTCCCCTTTGCAATAGTGTTATGCAAATGTCATGAAGGAGGCTATAAATTCTTCTAAGGCACCTTTGATCCAAAGGGAAGAGGAGAAGGATGCTGCGCTGCTTAATACAAATGGATTGCTGGCGTATCAATCAATAGGTACACTAAAATCACATTATGATTTTTTTGTAAATTGGTCTCCAATTAATTAAAATATTCCAATCCAAACCCCTTCCAAAGACAATAAAAAGTTATGCAACTCTCTCATTTTTTTGTGGACTCTAGGTATCCCCACGACCCAGCCCAATGCCCAACCTGCCTTACCTTGGTCTTACATTCTGCCAAATTGGGGTTAGGAAGGGGTGAGTTGGGCATAGGGATAAAAATTATTCTAAGGCACCTTTGATCCAAAGGGCAAAGGAGACGAATGCTATGTTACTTAATATGAATGGATTGTTGGTGTATTAATCAACAGGTACACTAAAATCACATTACGTTTTTTTTGTAAATTGACCTCTAATTAATCAAAATATTCCAATCCAAACCCCTTTTAAAGACGATAAAAATGTATGAAATTATGTTTCTTCTTTTTTTGTTGACTCAGGGGTATCCTTGCGACCCAACCCAACACTTAACCCGCCTTACCTTGGTCTTACATTTTCCCAAGTTGGCATCGAGAATGGGTGTCATGCTAGGTGAGAGACACACAAAAGAAGAGACACACAAACCCTTTCAAAGATGATAAAAAGGTATGGACATCTCTTTCTTCTTTTTTTTGTTGACATAAGGGTATCCTTGCGACCCAACCCAATGCCTAATTTTTCTTACCTTGGTCTTACATTTTTCAAAGTTGGGGTCAAGAATGGGTGTCACATTGGGGTGAGACACACACACACCCCTTTCAAAAGTGATAAAATTGTATGGAATTCTCTTTCTTCTTTCTTTGTTGACTCAAGGGTATCCCTATGACCCAACCCAATGCATAACCCGCCTTACCTTGGTCTTACATTTTTCCAAGTTGGGGTCAAGAATGGGTGTCATGCTAGAGTGAGAGACACATAAAAGAAGAGGCACACACACCCATTTCAAAGATGACAAAAATTTATGGACTTCTCTTTCTTATTCTTTTTTTTTTTCACTCAAGGGTATCCCTGGGACCCAACCCAATCCAAGTTGGGGTTGAGAATGGGTGTCATGTTGGGGTGAGAGACACACAAAATAAGAGACAAAAAAATCTCTTTCAAAGATGATAAAAAGGTATGAACTTCTTTTTCTTCTTTTTTCTGTTGACTTAGGGGTATCCCTGCGACCCAAATCAATGCCTATCTTGCCTTACCTTGGTCTTCCATTTTTCCAAGTTGGGGTGAGACACACACAAAAGAATAGACACACAAACCCCTTTCAAAGATGATAAAAAGGTATGGGATTCTCTTTCTTTATTTTTTTGTTGACTTAGGGTATCCTTGTGATCCAACCCAATGCCTAACCCGCCTTACCTTTGTCTTACATTTTTCCAAGTTGGGGTGGAGAATGGGTGTCACCCTGGGGTGAGAGACACACAAAATAAAAAAGAAAAAGGAGGAAAGAAAAAAAGAAAGAATGATAAATAAAATAAAGGAAGAGAAAAGAGTGAAGGAAAGTGACAAAATGTAAGAAAAGGAAGAAAGAAATAAAGCGAGAAAGATAGAAATAGTAAAATATAAAAAAGAGGGATAACCAATATAAAGAAGGAAAGTAAAATTTGGGGAAAAAAAAAATAATTAAGAAAGAAGAAAGGAAAAGGAAGGAGAGAGAAAAAAATTAAAATAAAAGAAGGGAAGAAGAAAAAAGAGAGAAGGAAAGTGAGAAAAAGATAGAAAAATGAAGAAATAAACAAATAAAAAAAGATAGAAAGAATAAAAGAAAGAGAAACACCAACAAAGGAATAAAAGGAGAGATAGAAAGATAAAGATGACGAAATACATTTTTGAACATTTATAATGAAAAATGGAATTGAAGATAAAAAAAAAATAGTAAGAAAGAAGGGATAAATAAAATACAATTATAAAGAGAGAGATAAGACAAAAAGAAAGGTTAAGAGGGACAAATATAGATTGGAAGAAAAATAGAAATATAGAGAGATAGAAGCACATATCTAGAGATAATCAAATAATAGAAAAAAAGAAAGAGAGAGATAAAGAAACATCAACAAGGAAAAGAATGAGAAAGGGAAATAAATCTAAACCATGAGATAAAGAGAGAATAAGATAGACAAAGAAATACACTACAAAAATAGAGGGAATGAAATAAAGGCATAATAGGGATAGAAATAAATAGTAAGAAAGAAGGGATAAACAAAAAGGAAATTATAAAGAGAGACAAAGATAAAAAGAAAGGTCAAGAGGGAAAAAATATAGATTGGAAGAAAAAAGGTTCCAAGAAATAAAGAGAGATTGAAGCAGAAAGAGAGAGCACCAAATAATAGAAATAAATAAATAATAAAAGAATGAAAGATAGAGAAACACAAAAAGAAAAAGAAAAAGAATGAGAAAGGGAAAAATATGTAGAGAGATGTAAACTTGAAGATAAAGGTAGACTAATAGAGATAAATAAATACAAGTACAAAAAAAAAGGAATGGAAGAAAGGCATAATAGGGATAGAAAGAGATCATAGGGTCCAAGGTAAAAGTTCTTGATTTGAGGCCTAGGTTCCATGTGTCTACCATCCACAATCTGAGGTCTCGTTTCAAAGATCTAGGGCCCATAGTCCAATGTCCATGATTAAATACATAGGGAAAAGGTTTCTTGGTCTAAGGTGTGAGGTCCAATTGTCTAAAGTTTAGAGTCTAAGGGATCACAATATTTAGTAATAGTTCCTTGATCTAAAGTCCATGGTCCATGAATCCAAGCTAGAACATATAGTGTTCATGGGTCCAAAGTTAAGGTTCTAGGGTTTAGGATCTAACTTCCAAGGTAAAAGGCTTTAAGATCATGTGTCTAGAAACAAGGTTTGGCTTCAAGGATTTGATCTGTAGTCTAAATTCTAGGGCCCAAGATCAAGTTCTCAAGGTGTAATGTTCAAGAAGTCTTGGATTCTAAGGTGAAGGATCAAGGGACACAATATAAGGGAACATACTCTGCAGTTTAAGGGACAAGTTCTTATAACCTAGGTTCAAAGGGTATAATGTCCACATCCCAGTATCTAAAGTTAAGGCTCTAGGGATGGGGTTCAACGCTAATGGTCCAAGGATTTATGGTATAGGGTACCTATGTTTCTTGTTGAGGGTGCATAATTCTAAGGTCCTAGTGATCCCAAATCCAAGCTCTAAGGGTTCATAATAAATGGTATAGGTTTCTTGGTCAAGGGTTCATGATCTATAAATCTAGAGATAGGGCCCAAGGTCTAGGATTCAATTTTTAAGGTAAACATCTAGAATACAATGCTCAATATCTCAGATTTAGAGAAATTATTTCTATAATCTAGTGTCCATATTCTAGTATACATGGTCTTGCATCCAAACTCTAATCATCTAACAATCTAAGGTTCAATATTGAAGTTTGAAGCTCAAAGGTATAAGGTTTAAGGCCTAGGTGCTTGGGATCTAATTTTCATGTTCTACTCTCTGAGGTCAAATATCTAGTAGCATAGCCTAAGCACTAGGGTTCATCCATAAATTTAAGGTAAAGGGTAAATAGCAATATTTCTTGGTCTAGGGTCCACAAGTACAAGACATAGCCTCTAAGGTTTAGGGTTCAAAAATTAAGGGTATATGATCTAAGTGTTTAGGCTATATGATAATTTTTTATCAATCTAGGGTCCATGATCCATGAGGCTAGGGTGTAGGTCAAGGTCTATGGGTCAAAAACTTAAATTATAGGGTCTAAGGTCCAACCCATATAGAAAGAGAGAAAAATATATGGAAAGAAGAAACAAAGAAATAGAAATAGCAATGTAGAGAAACATTTTAAAAATAAATAAAAATATTTAGACAATGAAAATTAAAAGGAAAAAAGATATGCCAAAAGAGAAAGAAAAGAGGTATAAAGGTAGATGTCAATAAGAAATACACTATGAGAGAAAAATGAAAGAAAAAATATAGGAAGAATAAAAAAAATCATATAAACATTAAAAAAAAAATGATAAATATGAAATATAGGAGAGAGAGCGCACTAAGGGAATGAAAGAGCCAATAAATTGGATACAAAGAAAGAAAGAAGGGTACGAGGAAGAGAGATTGAGATAAAATAGAAAGAATGACATTAGGGGAAATAAAAATAAGTTAAAGTGTGATCCCACAATAGTGGTTTACAATTTTTGGCCAAACTGGACACTGAAATTATTTTTTTAAACTAAATCTTCACATTCGGGCACCTATAGCGGCTAAACCGTAAAGAATTTGAAGATGATGCAAACTAGAGTCTCGTCACATTTTTTCTGTAGATTCTAAAAATATTTTTTTCAAAATTTTGGAATCAGATTCCACTTCTTTTTCCATCTCCCACAAAAATTGGTTTTTTTCAAAAAATAGCATTTTAAAAAAGTGACGCACACTGTATAACGCATAACTTTTTTTCCACGAAGGATAAAATTCTAATTCTTTCGAATTTAGATTTGTAACTCTAATATATAGTGCTTCCACTTGGTTAGATAGTTTTTATTGAATATTTTTTCTTTTAATCAAGTTTCAAAGTCAAACCAATTACAATTCACAGACATAGCCACTGTATAATGCATAACTATTTTTGTATATATCGAAATTCAATTTTTTTTTTCTATTGGATCAAGGACTTCAATATCTGGTGCACTCATTTTTTTTATTTTTATTTTTTGATAATCTGCTATTTTTCCACATGTGCAGAACATAGACCTTCATTTTAGATGAAAACCTATGTTTAATAAAACTAAAATATCAAACACATATAAAACCAAAACATATTAAAATTATATTTGTTGGATAGCTCGTTCTGAAGGCTACATAATTCTAGTTGGGTTTGTGAATATTCCTCCATTTTCATCCTCAAATCGAGCTCCGAAGTGCCAAAATTCAAGTTTTTTTTTCTGTCTCAGGGGAGATGAGGAATAAAGGGGGTTCGAACGAACCCCTAGGGGTTCGAGTGAACCACTAGGGGTTCGCTTGAACCAGGGTTCATTCGAACCCCCCTTCTATAAGGTGTTTTGATGGATTTTTTGGCGGGAAAGTATTAAGAGGGTTCCGCCGAACCTAGGTTCTACCGAACCCCTAATTGGTTCGGTCGAACCAATAGGTTCGTACGAACCCCTAAAATCAAATTTTTTGCCATGCATTCATTTTTTGTGAGTTTTCCTTCCTCACTTCAATTGTAAACCACTATTGTGGCTTCACCCTAAAGAGAAAATTAGTGAAAGAAATAGTAGAGAGATGTGGAGAGAACAAAGTAAATATAGAGAGAAATTTTTAAAAAATGAGAGAAAATAAGGAGAAAAGATAAAAATACAAAAAAGAAATCTAAGAAATAGAAATAGATATTAAAAAATAAAGATAAATAAATAAATAATCTAAAAATAACAATACCTATTAAAGAAAAAAAAAATATAAAAAGAGAAAAATAAATGATGAAACATGGAGAAGGAGAGATAGACACATATAAGGAGATAGAGAAAAACAACTTGATTGAAAATAATAGAAAAATAACATAAATAAAAAGATTTGAGAGAGAATGACCAACATAGAGATAAATATTTTCAAAAGAGAGGAAAAGTGACAAATCTAAGGAACTAAAAACAAATATTGATGAAGAAACATAGAAAGATAAAAATAGAGATGAAGTGAATAAATACGAGAGAAAAAGAGAGAATCAAATAGGAAAACACTAAGAAAAAGACATAGAAAGAAATAGATAAGCATAGAAAAAGATATAATATGAGTAAATGAGTAAACTAGAGAGCAAATGAAAAATAGATAGAAAGAGATAGATAGAGAGAAGAAGAGAGAAAATAAATAAAGAATTTGAGAGAGAAAAAAAATAGAAATAAAAGAAGAAAATAATTTAACACAAAAAAGAATGAAAAAAGTAAGAGAGAAAAATGCAAAGATAAATAGAGAACAAAGAGAGGCAATATTAAAAGAGTGAAAAAGAAAAAGAGAGGTACATAGACAACAAATGAAGCAAGAATGGCATGGTAAAGATCATGGAAAATTTAAAGGATTATAATTAACCATTCTATACTCATGTCTACAAAACACATAAATGTTGAAGTAGTGAGAAGGATTATGTTGAGCTTAAATTTGAATTTGAAATTTACACATTCTATACTCATGTCCACAAAGTACATAATTCACTTGAGTTAATTTACAAATCATATATTCATGTCTACAAAGTACACAGTTTATTTGGATCAATCTTACAAATCATGGATTTAAATTTGGAAGAATGAAAAAATTTAATGATCAAAACTAATAATCGGAAAGAATGCATATTGCATCAAGTAAGAATTTGATTACATGCTAGTTATTAGTAAAAATTTCATGACTTACACTTATCCTTACATAAGAAATAAACAAATCAAATTAATTCAAAACAAGGTATATAATTTTCACCATTACAAAAATATATGATTTCAAAAAATTGGACCAATGAACATATACATAAATAAATTTATTTTTGCTCCTATGTGCAATGTGACCTTAGAATGATGACTTTCGAGCTTTAAAAAATACATACAATTGACTTGATTGTATGTATATTAATGTACAATTAAAGAATGAAAAGGATGTAGCAAGGTAGAATTTTGAAATAAAGTATTTTGACCAATTTGAATTCTCTTAGGGATTGGGAATTATATGCTTGTAAACAAGATTTATTAAAGGAAACCATGTTGATGAGAAAGATGTGTGCATTTTATTAGAGCATTTTTCATAGAAAGGTGTGTGCATGTAAGGCCATTGGTATACTTAATCATCATAAGTGAAAAAGAAAATAAAAATGGTAATCCAAGGGGTTTGGCTGTCAGGGAAATGGAGAAATTTAAAAAAGATCTGGGTTTAAATCCCTATCGTGGAAAAATATAACTCCAATAGAGATACTAGGAGATTGTTACTTTCAAGAATATTGCCATATTTACAAATCTTAAGAATGTTCCATAACTTCACCATAAAATTCAACAAACTAAAGAAATGCTTGTAGTTATGATTTCATATACCTTTCTTGTCATTAGGCTAGGGAAAAAATGTATCAAGTTTTCCCTCCCAAACAAATAAACAAAATCAAAGAAAAAAATTAGAGTAAGATCTTACATACCCTACTCCCTGTCAATGGCAACCTAAGAAACAAAACCCAAAATTTACGGACCTCCCAACTAGATACCAACTTTGAAAGTTCAAGCAATATCTTCCCAAGTTGTTGTTGATCTCTAAGAAACCATATAGGAGTTAAGATATCAATAACATGAGGATTATGTTTTAATTTTAGCTCTTTTATGGCATTATTTTTTAGTTGGAGTATAGCTATTATAGGCGATATATCTAACAGATTAACCAGTTGTGTAAATGTAGAATAAATCATATTACTATAGATTAATTGCAATAGTTAAACATATCACAACGATTCCAAAAGAATTATAATTAAACATTCAAATTCCTACTCAAATCTTTTACACATAAAATTTTATAGTTAATTAATACATTTGATTTTCAACAAAAATTATCTAAAAGAACAAGTCACATACCCGCAAATAGGAGGCAATTCACCTAAAGTGTCATCTTCTTCATTGGCAAGAGTCTCTACTATTTGTACTCTGCACAATGTCTTTGCCATTTCTTGCAAACACGAGCATCTTCAAAACCTCAATCTCCAATTGACACCTCTTCTCAGGGAATTTAAACGTGGACCCTCCAAATGTTGTGTTAAACGTCAACAATGTACGCAGGCTAGGTAAAACAACTTAATCTTTCAAATCTTCATAAGCACCCACTCCATGAAAATATCATGCTCATAAACTTGTTATAGTTCACAAGTTTGAATCTAAAACGACCATTTACCGGCCACTCTAAGCTTTGAATTTCAAACGGCCATTTACCAACTGGTCTAAGCTTTTTCGCTAAATTTGAATTTCAAACAACCATTTACCCATTTGGTTACATGTCAATTTGCTTCCTTTCAGAAAAGTGTTTAATTTCCTTCTCATTTTATCCCACATTAATTTTGATTTTTCTGAGTTGTTTGTTCTATAGTCAAAAGTAAAAAGAGTAAAATCAAGATTATTTGTATGGCCAAATTAACAATAGGGTTGTAATTTTTTGAGAAATAGATTTTGATTTTTTTGAATAGGTAGGTTAAAAAAGTTGTGTAATATTTGAAGGATATAATTTATTTTGATTGGTTTGTCAAATAATAATAATTTTTTTAATTATAATTAAAATATTTTATATATTGATTTGTCTTATGAACAATCATTTATAAAATTGTTTTTTTCTATTTTGAATGACTTTAAAATTGATTTTTCTATTTTGAATGACTTTAAAATTGATTTTTCTATTTTGAATGACTTTTTTTTATTTATAGGTAAGATAAGATTTATATTTTTTTTCAAAAAAGGATTATAGAGTCCAAGCCCTTGACTATGGGCAACATAGAGCAACATTACTGCAATACTTATCCATACACCATATAGACCTCACTGGGTCGAGACCAGCCTACCACCAGACATAAGACACCTACATACCATTACCCATTAAACTATAAAATAGAAACTTATAGACATATAAGGACCCAAACCTAGACAACAACCGAAGCCAAAAACTCCACAAAACAAAGGCCCGACACCATAGTTACCAAACATTCTTCTGGGAAAACACTCGAAACTCGTGTTTCCAAGCCAAATCAGACAGCAACCAAACAAAATTTCTTCTTCAAAAATTCATCCCCCATAGAAGCCAGCCTAGATGCTCCACTAGCGCCATACCACTTAAATCAAGAAGGGATAAAACTTTACCAGGGCATCTAGGTCCTCTAGTAGCACGAGATCACGAGGGTGAGGGATCCCTTTGCCCAACAAA
>VDFB02360860.1:0-17019 GCA_007258455.2 Sequoia sempervirens | reverse complement strand
AACTTTAGGTGTACCATGTAGCTTTGGATATTCTCCAAAAAAGCTTTAGCCACTGCACTTGCTATAAAAGGATGTGCTAATGCAATGAAATGTGCATATTTAGTGAGCCGATCAACTACCACCATGATGACATTATGACCTTTAGATTTGGGAAGCCCTGTGATGAAGTCCATGGATACCTCTTCCCAATGCTAGCTAGGAATAGATAAGGGTTGCAAGAGACTTGGGGTCTTAATTGTCTCCCCTTTATTCCTTTGACAAACCAAACATTCAACCACAAATTTTTGAACATCACCTTTCAGCCCTTCCCAAAAAAAATCTTTGCTTGACTCTCCTGGATGATATGTCTTCAAAAAAATCCCAATGACCACCCACCGGAGACTCATGCAACTCAGAGAATCTTGATTTTGTTGTTGGAATTGTGAGATACAAACGCTTCTTTATACCAAAGAGTATCTCCCCTTCCAACAAAACTTATCTCAACTACTAGGATCACTTTAATTACTGGGATGATTACCGGTCGCAACATCATTTTGCCACTCATTGGCTTCCTCTCCACCCAATTTGCTTGTAATATTGAAAGGGCACACAATAAGGCTTCATCTTTCTCATCCTTCCTTGACAGTGCATCTGCGACAATATTTTCTTTCCCTTTCTTATATACAATCTCAAAGTCATATCCTAACATCTTAGTGACCCATTTTTGTTGCTCTTCAAAAGATGTCGTTGTTCCAAAAAATATTTTAGGCTATCATGATCTGTCTTAACCTTGAAATGTCTACCTAATAGATAAGGCCGCCATTGTTTCATTGCATGGAGTATTGCTAGCATTTCCTTCTCATAAATAGGTTTTAGTAGATTCTTACCTTTTAATTGACGAATCTCAAAAGCAATTGGTCGACCTTCTTGCATGAGCACTGCTCCTATCCCATTTCTAGAAGCATCACATTCCACAATGAATTCCTTGGTGAAGTCAGGAGTGGCAAGTACTGGAGTTGTACACATAGCCTCCTTCAATCTCTCAAATGTTGTATTGGCAGACTCGTTCCAATGAAAAGAATCCTTCTTCAATAGAGTGGTGAGAGGTGTTGTTATACTACCATAATTCTTCACAAATCTTCTATAGTACCCTGTCAATCCCAAGAATCCTCTCAATTTCCTAATGGTTTTTGGAATAGGCCATTCCATGATAGCCTTAATTTTGTTAGGGTCCACCTTTACTCCTTCATGTGAAACTATGTGTCCCAAATACTCCACCTCTATAAGACCAAAAGCACACTTGGATGGCTTAGCATAGAGTTTATGATCTTCAAGTATTTGTAATGCTTGGTCCACATGTTGCAAAAGTTCTTCCCAAGTCTTGTTGTAAATCAATATATCATCAAAGAATACTAACACAAAATTTCTCAAGAACTTCTTAAAAATGGAATTCATCAAACTTTGGAATGTAGATGGTGTATTGGTAAGACCAAATGGCATCACCAAAAATTCATAATGACCCTCATGAGTCTGAAATGTTGTCTTTACAAATATTCTCCTCCTTAATCCAAATTTGGGTATAACTAGATCTAAGATCTAACTTGGTAAAACATAGCTCCATTTAATTCATCTATAGCAAATCATCAATGAATGGAATTGAAACTTATTCTTAATAGTGTACATAAAGGAGCACTCTATAATCCGGAAACATGCCTAAGTATCATCCTTCACGTAATTATCACCACCGTGAGGAGTAAGCACTTTGGCTATGCTTGATGATTCCTTCCTCTAGCATCTCTTCAACAATCTTTTCTATCTCACTTTTGTATGTGTGGATACCTATAAGGCCTGATGTTCGGTGGTTGGCTCCCTGGGACTAACTGTATGGCATCATCATGATCCCTCTTAGGAGGAAGTCCTTTAGGCATATCTCCAAGAACAACTGAGTGATGATCAATTATAGCTTGCAACTGATGAGTAGGAGTATTAGATTAAGAGACTTCTAGTGAATATAGTTGGGCCACAAATCCATCCACTCCTTTCTTAAGCAAATTTTGCATTTGATGAGAGCTTACCATTTGTGGAGATTTTTCCTTCAACCCCTTAGCTCTACTAGCCTTCCCTTCTTCTCGATTAAAATCTCATGAATAGTTCTTGAAGTTTCAATTCCTAATTGTTCCTAATGTAGTAAGCCATTGTACTCCCAAAACATTCACAGAATTCCATGGATATCACATACATTGGGGTATCAAGTTGATAATCTCCCATGGATAATTTAATGCTATGACACTAACAACTACCCCTATACCACTCATCTACACAATCAAACTTCTGAAACTCGAGTCGATATATGAAACAATTTAGACGCAGTAGCTAACTTTTTGTTGATGAAATTATGAGTACCACTGAAGTCGACAACACTGGCATTCTCGGCTTTTAGAACCCCACCACCTTGAGAGTTTGTGGAGCACTGAAACCTGAGAGTGCATGACAAGAAATGATTGGTTGAGAATCATGTGATTCCTCATTTGACTTTCATCTTCTAGTATGGGTTCCTCCTCTTCTTCCTCATTGGGACCTTCAATATAAAACAATTTATTTTCACTACATTTATGTCCTCGACCGTATTTTGCTATCACAATTGAAACATGCCTTTTTCTTTCTCCTCAATTTGTTGTGGAGTCAACTTAGTAGGTTGTGTTGAATATCCTTTCTCTCTTGTCACATTATCCCCTTGCTTCTTAGGAATCAAATATTTCTCCTCTACCCTGTGTGCTAAGATAAAAAAACTCATTTATGGAACTAGGGCTAAACATGCGTACCTCGTGTTGAATGTGATCCTTGAGACCACCCAAGAATAAGTCATTCAAGTTTTCCTCCGTAATTGTATCCACCCTTAAGGATAGATTTTGGAATTGCTGAATATAATCCTTAACTGATCCTATTTGTTGAAGTTTAGCTAGTTGGCTGAAGAAGTTGTCTGTGACACTATTGCTATATTGTGCTTGGAGTTCCTCTGTAAAAATTGACCATGATACGGTGAGCCCCTTTTTTCTTCGATGAGTGAAAATCCAACGATACCAAATGAATTGATCTGGTTCTAGATATAAGGAAGCCATCGTGACCTTTTGTCCATTTGGGATTTGGTGTACTTCAAAAAAATTCTCCATTTGGTTTATCCATGTTAGAGGATTCTTACCATCGAACTTGCGCATATCCACCTTTGGAAATAAATTCCTAGATCCCATAGGAGTACTAAAGCTTGTGTCAGTAGTAGCTGACCTAGAATTTTCACCTTGGCGCTTGAGAACTCCTTTCTTGATTCAGCTATGTAGGTGCTTAACATGTTTCGCATGTCCGACATATCCCATCTTAATTGAGGAAATTTCTTCCTTGACCTTATTGATTTCTTCATTATGATTAATATCCTTGATTGTTTCACCATCCTTATCAGGAGTCTTCCCCGGAGTGACAACATTCTTTTTACCCCTTGTTGTAGGCCCTGTCATGATGGAAACCACTAATATTGAAATAAATCACACAAATGAAACTTAAATTCTCTCAAATTTTTACTGTAATCTCCTTTAGTATGATACCACTTGTTAGGAAATAACTTGCACAATAGAAGAATATGATATGAAATATGCTACAAATACTTGATAATAACTGAGAATAACAAGCCACTTCGAGGGGGCAAACCTCCAAATATCTCTAATGAGAACACACTTCACACTTGATGATGAAATAAGACTCACAACCTCCTATATATACCTATTTATGCCAAGGATATCACCTAGGCCAACTTAGACACACCTATATAAGACTGAGGCCGACCTAAACAACTAAATAACAATATACTAATGATAATATGACTTAATAGAGAGTTAAGATAGCCACAAGCCGATTATTAATAACCCGATGTACAATAATATTAAGGGCGTAGCAGACCATCATATAGATTCATTGAAAAGAAAGATATATTTTGAGAAGTTTCAAAAAGGGTGATTCCGCTAGGAAAAGATAAGAAATAATGATTTTCCTACTTTTGGAAAAGTAGGTGGCGACTCTAAAAGATTTTTTGCAATTTTTTAAACATGAATGGAGGAGGATTTCAGTTTAGGGGAAGTCATGTTGGAGCTCCTCATGGTCAGCAGTATGTGCCATATTATCATACACAGTACTACGGTCCGATGTACCAGCATCCGTACCCACATAATGCTCCCCCTTATAAGTATACAACCATGATTAGATAGTTTGATTTGTCAGGGATTCAGTTACCCCCTTATCCAATGGATAGCAGTTGGAGGGGTATTGTTCCAAAGTTTACAAGAAATGATGCAATCACTATTGAAGATCATTTAAGAAGTTTCAATTCTTTCATCCAAGATTTGGATGTGCCCTACGAAGATTTACACATGAGGCTATTCATGATATCACTTTTTGAAGATGTTAGGGATTGGTTCAACAACTTACTAGCTGTCTCAATTGATTCTCTCCAAGGATTTCAAGATCAGTTCCTCAAGCAGTTTCGGAATCTAAGTGCACTAGATTTTGCTCTTCGTGAATTATTGTACATTCAAAAAGATCAAAGTGATACAATTTATGATTTCAATTGGAGATTCAATAAGTTGCAGAATAAAATACCTATTGGATCAAAGTTGCCAGATTCCGTAGCACTAAGTATTTATTTGAGTGCTTTTGATCAAAAGATAGGGTATGAGCTAAGAAATAAATTCCCAAGAAGTTTGGCTAAGGAAAAGAAGATGGCACAAACAATTGAAAAAAATAGGAAGGTTGTTGGGATAATCAGTAAAAGAGATATTCCTAGGGTTTCTCAGCAAAGCAACACATATAGGAATGAAAGGCCAAGGTTGCATGGCATGCCTTCTAATACAGACTGGAAGGACAACAAACCTATAACAACTAGGCCTAGAAGCAAGGGAGCTTCTGATCCATTGAGCAGGAAAGGAACCTATATGGTAAGTAACAATTACTTTTGTGATTTTTGTGATAAGCTACATTCCCCAGATTATTGTGTTGTTGCCCAAAGAATACAAGAAGAGGGAATGTTGATGGGAAACAATGGAGAAGATCACATAGTATATATGGCTTCAAATACTTTTCACCAGGTTGAGGAAGATGAAGGTGCAGGGCGTCTTCCTTGCACAACAAATTGTCATAGAGAGAGCAACGTTGAATCCAGTGAATATTCTAATGAACCTGAGGATTTTGATCTGCAGTCAAGGGATTCTTCTACTTCTTATGATGATCTGGATGAAGAGGCAATCAGAGATATTGATTCATCAGATAGTAAGTATACAATACCTTTGGTTGTAGTTGAAAGTTATGAAGATACATCTAATGAAGAAGAGGTTTGTACATTTGAAAGTGATTTCCAAATTTTTTCAAACTCATTGTATGATGAGTTAAATGAAGATCAGATGATTTTTTGCCAAGGTGTGTCAATGAGTAAGTTTCAGATATTTTCAAATCCATTCTATGAAAAGAAGGAAATAATTTTAGACAAGCAAAATGATGGAATAAATGATTGCATTGATGATGTTTATGATTTCCCATTCTCTGATGGTATTGGATTTATGTTTGATGATGAAAAAAGCGAGGAGTATAATTGTAGTGATGAAAATATAGAGACATGTTCACTTGTCAGTGAACAAATTGCAGATTGGTTTCTTCTGAATACCAGGGATGTGCACATGATGAAGATCTTGAAGTTCTGTCTCTAGCTTACTTTTGTTTTGACACTGAAAAATATTTGTGTGAAGATTCTTATGACTCCCTATGTATTTCTTGGAATGATGGTGATACTTTTGGTATTGATAAAAAGTTTGTGTTTGTTCAGAAGGAGGTATGTGTTTCTAAATTTTCTAATTCATGTGAAGAAGACATTTATTTACATACCAAAGATGATAGAATTCTAGAATTGATTGATTCATATATGCTAGATACTTGAGATGTGAGTTATGATCCAGTGTTGTCTCTAAATAGAGACACTAAAGAGATTCAAAAGGTTTCAAATTTGCTTGTTTTAGATAATGTTGGTTTGACAGTGTATTTTGATTCTCAAGTGAAACATTTTGATTGTGAAATTCTTATACAGCTGGGAGAGTGTTTTAGAATACATAACAGTGAGAGAGATAATGAAGAATGTTGTATTTCATGTGTATGCATTTTGAATGTTGGAGATAACAGAGTTTTATTTGATGATGGAGAATATAAATTGTTGTATACTATTGGGAATTTGGTCCAAGCTGAGCATGATGATTTTCTAAAAGCTTGCAAAGATCGCATGAATGTATTTACAAAGAGTATGATGAACTCAGGAGAAAATCGGGTATTTGATAGGGGGAAGCTTGGTCTGAGTTTTAGATCGCTCAAAAATGATGAAGCAACACAGAGCATTAAGGGTTACCAGTGCATGGACAACTCTTGCTTTTCCTCTTTAAAATTCTTTTCCATGCACAGTAGTTTAGGGTTTTGCTCCATCTCCACTTTGCATCCATTTTGCATTCATTTTGCACTCTTTTCCATTCCCATTCCTCCATTGCTACTCACTTGTTCATCATTTTTAGTCTGGTCTACTCACTTATGTTTCTGGATCCTTGCATTGATTTTACACTCAATCATCCCCAGATGGAGCCACTGTTGGAACTGTAAAAATCTAATGATCTCACATGTTAGTTTTACTCATAGACTTCTAGATTTGGTCCTACCATGTGCATTTTCCACTCATATTTTTCCCCTTTGACCCATTGAATCCATTGAGTCATACATATTTTACATCATGGTTCAGGTCGGCGTGACATTTTCTTTGTCTCCCTGACTCGTTGTTGCTAACTTTTATGTTTTAGGATGGTCGGCAGGACTTCTCACATGTCTCAGCGATCACATTGGTGGGTGGAACCTTATCGGCATGTGTTGTGGCTATCGGGTTGAAGTCTCCCCGATCTTCTCTTGTCTTAATGACTAGTGCCTAAGTGGCCATTTCGGTGAGAGTTGGTTTTCTTGGAGGGGGTTCTCAACGACTTTATTATGTCATGCCGACCTGAAGGAGTAGAGGTTGTGTATCGATATAAGTTATAGCTATCATGTAAGGTCTTAGCGAGTGACCTTCAGTCTCGCCGACCTTACACGTTGATTTACTTTGATATACACATTGCTATGAGTTGGAGGTTTCGGGAAGTGGTCTTGGTGATATGTATTTGTCTCGCCAACTGGTCGATGAAGGATTCATTTTGGTGTGACTTATTTACTTCGGTATGTGGTCCCGCGGTGACTATCAGTGTGACTTGGAGTCTTCTATGGGATGTCTCCTCAATTTTGCAGGGTCTTGCTGAATGGAATACGATAGTAGATTTGTCGGCAAGAAGGTATGATGGTCACAACAACATGAATCTAGTGGAAGGCTTTCGGTATAGTGAAGTATTCTCTACAAGATGTCACCTCAAGGTCAAGATGTCACAACGATATATGAAGCGAAGGGGGAACATCTCGAAGAAGCTTGAAGTGGTTTATTTGATATCTCTCTGACTCGAATAGGTTATAGTGAATGAAAATAAAGAAAAAGAGCACATGCAGAGCGATAAGCGAATGAATTGCCTTTGGCATACCTTCAAGCCTGTCTTGCTGACTGTCACTGGTAATAATAGAATTTCTGATCTTGTGGCTGACATGTAATTGGAATTTTGACCATTGCTTGCCAGCTCGATTGGAGCCCGTATTCTATGGAGGGCTGACATGATATTTTGAAGTGTTTTATTTTCGTATGTTGGTGTATTTATATGCACCCGGTTTGTAATTGAATGATATCTCATATTTTAGATAAAAGTAGTAGGTAGTCAGATGGCTAAAGTAGGATAATTTTCTCTTTTTAGAGACTATGTGCATGATTTCAAATGGTGGTTTCAATGAAATTTAGCTGTGTGGTAGTTTTTTTTTTGGTGTCAATTGTGTGTCGAGTTCATTGAAAAGCATTGTTGAAGTTGTCTCCATGTTGATTCTTTCTGGTTATTTAAATTGATGTAACAAGTTTATTTTCAGTTTATCTATGCACATTTGTTGCATTTGTGTGGTTAATCGATTTGGTTCTCTCAAGTAGGGATTAAATCCTTTTTGGTAATCACAATAATCAGGGAGATTCATCTGGATTATTAAAGTAGACCTTAGTAATCATAATCTTGCATTGTTCATACAAGTTATGAACAAATCATATGCCTGTAATTCAATATTTTGCTAGAATAAGTTGCCCATTTCTATTTCATTTGACTCCGCATACCCAACAAGGCACTAGTCTCTACAAATTCATTATTTGAATTCATTCAATCTCTTTTATCAGTTAATTAAGCATTCTAGGATTTAGATCTGCAAATTGTTATCAAGTTTGATTTCATTTGTTCACTGTCATCTGCCATTGTGGACAAATCATTTTAGAAGGACAATCACAAGTTAAGTCTGCACTATTCAGGTAGGTACACCTGCGTAGGTCTAGCAGCACCTGAAGAGTAGAAGGTTTGATTGTTTCAAACCTTGTTTTGTTACCCTAAAATGTCGTGAAAGCTTGGCAACCTTTCGTGGTTCAAACCTATGTTTTTGAGAGCTAACAGATAGCAACACCTAAATCTATCATACAATTTCTCACCAGCTTGTTATTTATGAGTAACGTAGTAAGGAATGGATCCACTTGTGGAGGATTTATCAATGCATCACCTAGACAAACCTCTGGAACATTTATATTTTCCTACTTATTACTAATCTTAGTGGTCCCCTCGTTCTCAAATTTTGTGTTTTTATCCTTCCCATTAGATATTAACTGAATAGCACTATCCCTATACTCTTTAATTTTCATCATTTCAAGTAATGGGACAAACATTTTTACTTGGGATAAAGCTTGTGTGAAATCAAAAGAGGCACCTTCTATTTTGATCATCTTCTTTTGCTCCAGTGACTCTCCTTTGCTCTCCTTTTATTTCTTACTTGTTTGATCAAAATTTTTCTTGTCCTTATGCAATTCTTTGTTTTCCTCCTTATGAACATGCTTTCGTTCATTCTTATTAGGCTACTTATTTATATCTTTTCTGAAGCTCCATTTGTTGCTCTCTTATCTTAAATCATAAATATTCCTCTTGGAACACTTTCACTTTTATTTGTTATTTTGTTTCTCAACCAATATTTTCTTTTGGCCTATTCTACTACAGCAATGGTTAATTTCTTAATCTATTCCTTAGTTGGTCTTCTTACATTGCATTTACCTGACTGAGATGGTGCACTAGGAGAACATTGTTCATCATTGCTTTCTTCATGATAAAAAAAACTTATTGTTCTGCCATATGGAAATTGTACCTTTGGTTATCAACATCATACTCATAGCCTCCTTCTTATGAAGATGAATATCCCTGCTCAATGGGATGAAGGGTGTGGCAAGTTAAATAGATTGTATGATCCTCTTCATTATTGTCTAATAGAATTTCCTCTTCTTGTATTGATTGAGCTACAATACAATGGTCAGGGGAATGTGGCAAGTTACAAAATTGACACCAAGGATTATTGTTTACCATGTATGCTCCTCTCTTCTTTAAAGGATTAGGGGTCTCCTTACTTTTAGGGCTATCCATCATAGGATTTCCATCCTTCCAGTTTGTATTATAAGGCATATCATGCAATATCAACCTTTCATTTTTGTATGTATTTTCTTGCCTATTCAGAGGGTTATTAATATTTTGGGGAACCCTAGGATTATCTCTCTTACTAATAATCCCAGTAGCCTTTCTATTGTTTTCAATAGTCAATGCTATTTTTTGAGCTTCAACTAAATTTTTGGGGCACCTATTTCTAAGCTCATATCTTGTCTTTGGACCAAATGCTTTTAGATAAATACTTAATGCTGCAAGGTCTACCAATTTGGATCCAAGAGGTATTTTATTATGCAATTTGGAGAACTTCTGGTTAAATTCATAAAATGAATCATTCTAATGTTTGTGGATACTTATCAATTCATGTAAGGAAAACTATGGTGCACACTGGTTACCATACTATTCAATAAATTGATCATGAAACTCCTGAATGGAATCAATAGAAGTTGTTGGTAAACTATTAAACCAATCTCTAGCTTCCTCAATTAATGACATCATAAATAGCCCCATATGTACATCTTCATAAATCATTAAAACTCCTTAGGTGTTCCTCATCGGTGACTGCACTACTTCCTGTAAATTTTGGGACAAGACCTCTCCAGCTATTCTCCATAGGGTAAGGATATATTTGGAATCCTGCTAAGTCAAATTGTCTGATCATAGTTGTGTATTTCTAAGGAGGTGGGTTTTGAGGATGCTGATATTGATATAATGGATTATTATAATGTACTTGGGGTGGTGGCACATATTGTTGGTTAGGGGGTGGTTAAGCATTCGGGTTTTGTGATGGATTTCTAGGTGGAGGGTTTGATGATTTGCATTGATTCCCAAATGGATTTTGAGGTGGATTTCAAGGTCCTGCATTATTATTCCCTTGCTTGTGAGGTGGTATATATTTAGGGAGGTTAGCTATCTGAGCATCAAATTGGGCTTTTTGCAGCTTCAAATCTTGGATTTCTCTTATCACTTAGAGCCTTTGTTCATATTCTTCTTTTGATCTTTCCATTTCTTGTCTTTCATACTCCAATTGTGCATTTAATTCCTCCTTAGTCATAAATTCATAATTTTCTTCAGGTGCTACATTATTAATGGGCTCATTCTGGTTCCTTTCCATTCCCTGATCATATTCATGTTGTCTTCTGATTCTTTCAACCTCCAATCCAACCCTGGATTCTTCTTCTTTTTGAGGATCAGGCTGGTAGAAAGGATTCCTTTTATATTCAGGAGTGTGAGGTTCTTCAGCTGAGCTATTTTCATTTTTCAATGTATCATAGTGATTATATGTCGCAAAGTGAGGTTTTGATTTTTATCCTTATTTTTCATGCACATTTCATCAGACACCTTCTTACCTTTATCATTCTTATTATGTGTCCAATTACCATTGTCATTGGGACCTCCTTTATACAACAACCTTCTTCCATGCATGTTTTGAACTATTGTGATGGTCTAATGTGTAATTTATTTTACCAGAGTCACCACTCACTTATGTGGAAGTGAGAAAATTTTATAACTTGTTATTCCCATGGGAGTATTGTGTAATATTTTTGACTCTATGACAAAGGCCTTGACTCTGAGTTGAGTCCCCAACAGAGTCACCAAATTGTTAGTTCTCAAAAATGTTGGTTTGAAACCACAAGAGGATGCCAAGCTCTTGATACATTTTTGGCTAATGTACAAGGTCAAATGATATATTTGAACCTTCTTCTCTTCAGGCTCTGCTAGACCTAGGTGGGTGCACCTATGCAAGTGAGATAAACTTAGACTATTTGTTTCCTACTTAAGCAATCTATCCACAATGGAAATTGGAAGTGGAGAGATGTAGACCTATTTGGTATAAATTGTATAAGCAATATCAAGGTGGAGTTTGTGAATATGTTCGGTTAATAGATGTAAGGTTTTGCAAATAAATTGGTTAAAACTAAATGATTAAAAAGATAAGACCAATGCATTATTGGGTAGATGGATTCGAATGAAGATCTTGAATATGTGACCTATATTGACAATAACTCAAACTGTTTGGCACACTAGTATTGGTTTATAACTTGTATAAACGTGCAGGTAAATGATTGTCAAGCTCTACTTATGGATCCAACTAACACAACTAGGTTATTTATAATCTATCAAAAGGATTTAATATTTTCTTCAAAGAACTAGTTGAGTAAACTATGCAAGAAAGAAGATAACACTAGATTGCAGACAGGTTGATAACCCTAACTATGTGGCTCTTCTTATCAATCCAATTAACACTTCTAGATTATTGTGATTGACTAGAAGGATGTTTAATTCCTCTGGGGAAACCAATTAAACACATCACATAGATACATAAAATGTGCATTGACAAATTGAACATATACTTGATATATCAATTTAAATAACAAAGAAGCATCAAAACGGAGACAACCAAATAATTGAATAATTCCAAAAAATCATTGATACTAAGAGTAGGCCACAAAATCAAATATCTTCCATTGACTTCTTCAAAAATTTATACATGCATCATAGTCTTTTGAGACATAATCATTATATCTATCCCTATTCGCCTATTACTTTCTCCTATATCTAATCTGATACTTTCCTTTGGTCTTGGTCTCTCTTATTTATGTGAGAGGCAACAAGCTTCACACCAAAGGACATGTCTATTGATAACAAAACATAATTTGAAATTAAACCTAATTAAAAGAACTTAACAAAAAACATGCATGTTAATCTATTAATCTCTGAGTAAAATCTTGTGGTCATCTAAGACCTGTTCAAAGCCTTTATTTTATGATACTTTCTCCTCATGATGCTTGCAATCAATCTTCATTAGTGCCCAAATATTTCTCCTACCACTTATTTATTGTCAGATCACTCGGCCATTTGAATTCTTCTACGGATGAAAAATTTGTAGATGAATTTTCCATCTATTATCTAGGGGATTTCTAACATCCAACATAATAATTGCATCAAGTAAAGTATAAAGTTTTTCAAGATTGATCTCCCCATCATCCTATTCATGTGTCAAGCCTTTTGGAATTATCTGATCAAACTCTTCTCTCCACTCATCCATAACCTTTATTTGATTGTCATCTTTGAATATTGATGGGTTGAAGAGGTATTTAATGGATTCAAATGCATTCCTCCTACTTTCCACTTTCTTCCTTATATCCACCAAATACTTATATTCATAAATTACACCCTTTACCATTTCCTGTGTAGGTTTGAGTCTTGGTGGGGAATTTGGATCCCTTTGTGTCACTTTGCACAGAGTAGTCAATATGTGATAGGTTGGTTAACACCTCTTCTAGAGCTCTTCAAGGATAAGGGAGTTAGAATTTATCTATTCCAAAGCTTTAATCAAATTGCTAAAGCTATCATTTAATCCACCTATCTTCTCCTTCAATATTCTGATTCTATACTCCAATATCTTCCTTAGAATCTCCATGATATGTTGCTTGACATCCTCCATGCTATGTTTCTTCAGTTTAGCAATTTCATCTTTCAATTGTTGTATTTGTGGATCCTCTACCTGGACAGGTGGGTGATAGACAATTAACTCATCCCCTCTTACGATGGTGGCCTATTGCAACTATTTTTTTAGCTTCACATTCTCAATAAACAATTTGTTCATGTCATCATTTGACAATTTTAATCTTTTCTCATATTCATTGATCTTCTTTTCCATATTTTCTACCACATCTTTAGTGACCATTGTAGAATGCATGGTTATAGTTATAGCTTTTGTGGGAGTTGTGTCCTTCATCATTCTCACCATAGATTATCCCCTCATTTCCTACACTACATCCAATAGTCGAGGATTCCTTGTGTTCTTTAATTTTGTCCACAAAGCAATAGTTTGGGTAGTAGGGTTGAACCATGTTCCTGAAACACCTTCCTCTAAATCAAACACTGCTACAAACATTAGATCATCCTATGCTCTAATCTGATCTAGAAGAAACACTTTGGATAGCTCCATCCTAGTTATAATCAATAGACCACTTTTCAATACTAGTTCTCTTGCCTCCTGGGGGGTGACATTGATGTTATCAACATTTAATTCTACAAATGTTTGTGCCTGGATTTCACCCTACTTTGATTCATTAGCTCCTATAAGATTGATTTTCAATCTTTCATCAAATTGTTTCATCTTCATCTTAATCCAAAAATCCTTAAATTCATTGGTATTGATAAAACCATCATCTTCCATAAACCTTGGAGAGACCACTACCCTCTCATCCTCCTAAATTTCATTAGCTCCTTCATTTAAAAGCCTGATCTTAGGATCATGAGGCTCTTGAATTTTTTTTTCTCTACAACCTCCTTCATTTTAGTTAGAGCTATGACAACTTCTTCTTCTTCATCATCACTTGAGCCATAATCAACCAATGACACGGTCTTCTATATCTTGTCCTACGGTTCATGAGTGGAAAATGGAGGGGATATATGTATAGGTGATGGACATGGTGCTCGTGATGTGGACACTTCATGAGATGGTTGATCAGGTATGAGAAGTGGAATCAACCACTCATCTTGACCCATTTTGTATAACTCATCAAACTTCTCAAGAATCATTTGCATTCTCTTCAGGGGGTTAGGTTCACCAACAAAAGACCCTTTGAATCTTCTATCCTTCTCTTTCTTCTGATTTTCCCTCTTCATCATTATTATCCACCTTTTCCTTGTTTGTAGTACATCAACAAAATATACCAAATTCCTTATGACATCCTCCTCAGGGTCAAATTCATGAGGTATGGCCCTCTTTATCAGCAATGTCCTTCTGATCATATTAATATGACCCTCTGGGTTACACACTCTCTCCTTTCCTAACTTGATGGGATAATTAACCCTCATGAACCTTTGTAATTCTTCTAGCATATCAGATCCAATAGCCAATTCCTCAAATATTGATAAATCGAGGAAAAAAGTCCCTTTTCTCTAATTCCTCATCAAATCATGCTCCATTGAAAGCATCTACCACATGAATTCTATAAAACATACCCTTGTAGGTACAAATTTGGGCAGGATATGTGGTGCTTGATTGCAGCTGTATACTATGGTAACAATGTGTTGTGGCATAAAGAACCAATTAGCATAGTTATGAGTATAGCCAAGGTCTGGCTTATACTGTACATGCTTGATTATATTCATCAATGATTCAGGTAACCTTGGTGTTGGGTAACCAATGGCATATATCTAACAACAAAGTCATCTTGAAACACAACAAAATCACATTTTGCACATCTACTATCCCATTTATAACACCAATTCTATATTAGGGAGTCTTAGTCCATTCTCTTGTGTACACAACTTTATCCTTCTAGTCCATTTCATTTCATTTTGGTATAATATTAAATGACACAACAAAGAATATTTTCTAAAGGAAATGGGAGCCTTAGCCTCTATAACCTGCAACAAACCCTCATGTATTCGTTGTTCAATTACATATGCAAAATCAAATTCTACATTTGACTTAGGGTGTTGAATTTAATCATGGTCATCCTCATTAATCCCACTGACATACTTTCTTCTGCATTTATCCCTAATACTATACAAAGTGCATGATAAGTGCTTTTGAAATAAACCTAAAAAATCTAAAACTAGGAAAGGCTCCATTTTATAGGAAGGGATGGGAAGCATTATGTTATTATCACCCCTCCTCATATGTAGGGGGAGATCATCACTTCTAAATGTTCTTCTCGGCCTCTTGTAATCTTGTTCCAATTTCACTAAATTTACCTCTGTTACAACTTGATTATTGAGGTTAAAACACTTGATAATAGCCTCTCTTGAGATATCAACTAAGCACCCACCATTTGGAAGGCTGAAAATTTTGGTTGGGGCAGGGTAGCTATGGGCCAGGGATTTAATCAACTCAATATCAATGAAAATATTTGGAAAAATCTATATAGCTAGATCAAGGGTCCAAGGGTTTGATGCCAGAATGTTATCATTCATGTTTCGATAGAAATACCAATACAGGTTCAAACCCAACTAAGGAACAATGGGGTCTCTACACCCTTGAGCTAAATCTCTAAAAACCTTCTTGGGTCCTTTGTCAACTAAACTAGGTAATAAAGAAAGAAATGGGGATTGGAAGGAGGGTTTACTGGTTTTGACTTCATCTTTTTTAACCCCTACTTCAGCCTTCTTTGGTGCCATTTCTATAAATTTTAGTGAGTGATGAGCAGAGCTTACCCGGTGATATAATTCGCCTTGAAGAATTCATTTTTCTCCCACGCTTTGAGCTCTTCCACACTTGGTCTCAGTTGTTATGAATGGAGAATCTCAACCTACTTCATGCTTCTTAACACCAAGATGCGTTAACTCTTGACACATAAATTCACACAATTCAAATCTTTGTATCAAGCTCAATTTCATATTTCAATGTTGACTAATGTGATTGGTATACTTTAAATGACCCAACGGCTGATTTACTTCACTACCTTTTGTTACTTTTCACTCCCTTGTGGTACCACGGTGTGTTTTCATTATCCCTTTTCAGTGTACCACTCTACCACACATTACTTTTGGCTCTCTTGCAGTACTGCGGTGTATCCTCAATACATATATTAATATACCACTCTACCATGGGTTACCTTTTTCTCTCCTGTGGTACTGTGGTATCTTTCCAATACTCCTCCTTAGTATACTACTTTACTGTGGGCTATTTTTTGACCCTCTGCATTATAGTAGTGCCTCCCTCTATTAATGTCCTCTAGTGTACTGCTCTACTGCGGGCTATGTCTTGACCCCCCAAGGTATAGTGGTAAATGGTGAAGATGACAATGTATAGTAGGGGCTCCTTTTACCATCATACTGTGAGCTACTTTGTAATGAGTAGCAATAGAGAGGTATGATGTGAGGGCTATGTGGGATGACCAATGCAACAATGATATAGCGGTAAAGGGAAACATTGACCTTATGGATAGCAGTATTATGATTTTCTATGAAAACTATATTCAAAATTTTAGATTTTAATTGATAAATCCCTCAGAATTTTTATGAAAATTCTAGTTCTAACACCTCCTTCCCTCTGCTTCCATTGAATCTAGTTCCATCTCGCTTCTAACTCCTGCTGTGAGTACAAGTGCACCTAACCCTTAAAAATTGTAGGTGTTTATCACTCCTTTGGTGGATCTGCCCTTATTGATGTCCCTTCTAGACATCTCGCCATTCCATAAACCCATGGATATGCCAAATACTTCAGTGGTATCTTCTGCAATTTTCTCCTCCTGATCCATACCTCTTTCCTTGTCTGTGGGGAGTTCACATCCCCCAACGAAGTAGAAGGTAGAGAATGTCCCTTCCAGCAATGAAGGACGTAAGAGGAGCCCACCTTCTCCGAAGGGTGGTCCCACACTAGCTTGTTTTATCTTAGTGAAGAAACCAATTTTGACTTCCCCTGAGTTTTTCA
>VDFB02360858.1:0-37332 GCA_007258455.2 Sequoia sempervirens | reverse complement strand
GGAAAGTCTGTGGCTTTGGAATGATGTCTTCCCGACCCAGTGAAGTCTCGTCGAAGGATTGTGCCTTCGGGGTAATGTTTTGCGCTCGAGGAGATGTCTTGCCGATCGTTGGTGGTCTCACTGAAAGGAGGTGCCATCAGTATGATGTCTCGCCGACATGATGGACTCTTGCTGAAATGGTTTGAGCTCGGAGAAAGGAAGTCTCGCTCGCTATGACCTCCTGCCGACTGAGGGGAGTCTCACAGAAAGAATAGTGGCTCGGTGTAAGGTCTTGCCAAAGGTGATGGTCTGGTCGAATGATTCGCGATTGCTATGATGTCTCCCCGACTTGTTGTGGTTTCACCGAAAGGGTATATGGATATCGGTAAGACTCTTGGCCGAGGGGTTTTCATTCGCCATGATGTCTTGCCGACTCATGATGTCTCACCGATAGTTTTAACTCTTCGGTGTGACTGATGGAGGCTCGCTGAGACCTTTGTTCGACTTGTTTGTCTTGCCGATGGGTGTGTTCGTGTTGAGCATTGCCGAGACTCTTGTCGATGGTCTAAATGGAAATATATCTACTGTCAGGTGCTTTCGGTATGACCTCTTGCCGAAAGTGATAGTCTTGCTGATGGTTTTGGATATCGATATGACTCTTAAGGACTTGCTATGATGTTTGGCCAATAGCAATGGTCTGGGCGACAATTTTGGATATCAATATGACTCTGGCCACTCGCTATGAACTCTTGTTGACAGTTGTATGCTATGCCAACTATTGTTGTGAAGTTTAATCACATCGGGGAGACACGACTAGTGTCTCACCGACATGCAATTCCGTTTGAGTAGCCTTTGACCACCTGGAAAGCCTAAGTGGCATGTGTTCAGCCAATCAGAGAAAGCCGAGGGTGAACCATTGACTGTTTGACTGTTGTGACCACCCTTGTGGAAGATCAATAGACTGTATGCGGGATGGATCTACTATGTGATCAAAAGCAATGGATTGGCTCGGTGAACAATGGTGTTTAGATCTAATATGAAAGTCAGATGCTATCTCTCAAGGGGGTCAACTTGTAGAAGGATCTAGAGCAAGAAGAAATATGAAGGGGAAGAGGCCGCGAGTCACAATGACAGTTGGGATGTCGGCTAGCAAAAGTGGATCGACATTAATGCCATACTTCAGAACGTTCAAAACAGCTCTGATGAAGCTCTCGAGGGTGGACACAGAGGCCATAAGTTAATGCAATGGTTTCAAAAGATCTAAAAGGCCATCCCTGGAGTGATCCTTCACCGACATGGACACGGGGGATGCACATTGAATGCAACATTAACTTTATTCCAAAAGATCTGAGGGCCGACGTGTTCAGGAACGAACTCATTTTTGTAAACCTTAGGGTAGAGGCCGACACTTTTAGTTTTGGTTGTATATATGGCATTTTTGCCTCTTTGTAAGGAGTTCTTTTGATGTTTTTCAGAAGTTTGTGACTTTTACAGTCCTTTCTCAGATTAGCAAACTTTTGTAACTCATTTGGAGCATGATATATAGAATTTACCTTGGTTACCATTGATGGTTTAATTTGCCTTCTGGTTCTTGCAAAGTATTGTGCATTTTTAGGTGATTGATCAAGTTACTTTGTGAAATTTTTTTATTTTCTTATAGCTTTGTCTCGTGTTAGCATGCCTTTCTTTGCAAAAGTAGTATTATGTAGGTTACAAATTGTGTTTTATTGAATTGCACATGAACTTTTAATTTGTGAAAAATTGTTTTTCCTTCTTAAAAGTGTGTGCATGTCAAACCTGTTTGTGAAATACTTATGCATAATCTACAGAAAATTGTTGTGTAGTCCCATATCCATCATCAGTATTCAAGTGTAACTTGAGTGTCGCATTGCTCTTGTCAATTCGGTGTATCACCATAGGGATTAGTTCCTACCATTTCTGTTTTGTTTTAGTAATCTTCTCCCTTTACCTTACAAAATTAGTAGTTTAGGTGATACTACCAGCACAAAGGAAGTCGGCCTTCTCCGGAGGTTCTTTTCCATTTTTAGGTGACCCACAACCTGGAAAAGTCCCCATGTTTCTCTAGAAAGCTCAGTTTTCATAACTTTGCATAGGGTGCATTTCTAAGAGATAACAATATCATCAATCATCATAGTAATGTCAAATGCAGCAAAACAACCAAACTATGAATCCACACACAACCAAGTATCAAACCAACACATAAGAGTATCAAAGAGTATCAACAACATGAGCGGTATTACAAATAGAGAGAAATAATAAGCAAAAATGAAATGAATATAAGAGTGATAAAAGCAAACCCCGCTTAAGGAGGGGAACCTGTATCATGAAATAGAAATGCAATAGATAAGGGATATGAGAGATACAAGGAAAGAAATATATCACCTACAAGGCTTGAGGAAGCCAAGGAGAGAAACAAAGACAATTGTGTGAGCCAAGAGAGTTTCCAAGAGTGTTGCAAGAACGTGAGAGTGTTGTTGTAGCAATTTGTAGAGAGTTGTGTAGATAAGAAAGCAAAAGAGAAAGATAAGAGAGAAGCCAAGAAGCTAGAGAGGAGCTAGAAGACCAAATGAAGTGAAAATATGGATTTAAATGACAAAATAAAAGGGAAAAGAAGGTTCTCGATTCGTTTCAAGGTGTCCCAAGCCGTTACCACTGACAAAAGTAGCTAACAAGTGGCAAGGCACACATAAACGGTCGTTTAAATGTCAAAATGTCATTGGATGCTAGCATGGAACATTGACGTCCTTGCGACATGCTAGTGTCCAAACACATCACGAGCTACAAAACAACAAGAATTGGAAAAGCATAAGGTTTGATGCAAAGCTAACACATGAAGGAAGTTGTTGAAAAGGGATTCTGAGCATCTTGAGAAGGGAAAAGGCTGATGCAGGGGCCAAAATAAGTCTACAAAAGTATTAAGGGAGTGGACACTAAAGTGGATACAAGAATTTATGTGATTGCAAGGGGTGCAATTTTACGACATTACATTTTTCCCCCACTTTAGCGGGCATATGAATCTACACTAATATGCACACTAAAGGAAATCTACAAAACATAAATAGCATCATGATACCAAAAGGATACTGTAGAGGAAGTAGATAGCTCTTCGAACCAAGAAAGTATGCCCCCAAGCTGAAGACCTACAAAACAAATGCATTAGACAAGAAAGATCTGCACAAGACAACAATGTTAGAATATAAAAAATCCATTACATTGTAGGGTTAGAACATATACATGGATAACAAATACACACAAAAGCACACAAAAAACTAAAGGATTTGAGTTAGCAAAGTGAAAGAGACGTCGATGTAGAAGGTTGTGTCAGTACCATGCATCGTCCCCAAATTAAGAAATAACACAAAATAATTCTTAAATGGAGAGAAGAATGTAGGGATTGATCACTTCAATAGAAGAATACATACAAAGACAGGGAAGCAATCAATGTTGAAGAGAGAAAGGAGTATACACTTAAGATGAAGAAGATGCAGATCTTCAATTTGGTATATACATGGAATTGAGCTAAGAGAAAGAGATTGGAGAGAAGAGAGAATGTTCAAGAGAAAGCAAGGAGCTAGAAATGAATTAAAATTCTAAGAGAGATGGCTCCACAAGTACTTGGTTCTGTAGAAATTTGAACAAAAGTGTCGCAGGTGCTTGGTCCTACAAAGGAGGTGCCACAGGTGTTGGGTCCTAAGGGAGGCCAAGTGTGAAAGGCTTTGTAGAGTCTGATTGGTCCTCACAGGTGCTCGATCCTGCAAGGCAAGCTTGATGCAAAGAAGCTCTAGTGGTTTTGGTTCTTGCAGAGCAAGACTGGTAGGTCTAGTCGGGCTACCCCCAAGCTAGATGCAAAGATATAAGATGAGTCTAGTCAGACTACCTCAAAGCTAAACACCATAGAATTCATTTGAGAGAAAAATATTGTTGCAAGTATGAAGGTGTTGTCATTGATGTCAACTATTTCATGGAAGTCGGTTATTGATTATATATGTTGAGGATATTGAGAAAACTATAATAAAGAAGGTTTGCAAGTATTAAGTGTATGCTCTGGGATGTGCTCTATATTATTTATATGCTTGTTGGTCCTAACATATTATTCATGGTTGTTGGTAGTTGTTGTGTCCAAAATTTGGGCTTCTGGATTGTTGTACAGTGCATGATATCTTCACTAGTATGTGAATTGTGCATTTTGATGTGTCTGGTTGTGGTTTGGGAGAAATGTAGTTGCTGTAGATTTCTCTGAATTTTGGTTTCATGACTTGCGGTTCTGAGAATAAGTTGACGAGGTCATGTTCAAGTGAAATTTGCTGTCCAAAAAGATTGGACTGAGTTAAGGATGTGTGTGCTTAATTTTTTTATGTGTTTTGCACTGGTGTTGGTCAACCTTGTGTTAAACACTACTTACAAAGTTCATGAAAGCATGTTGAGGTGTGTTGGGACTTATTTAGGTCCTCATCAAGTATATGTTTGGGTCGCCCTCATTCTAATTCCATCGTAGAATATTTTGGCGCCAGCCTAATTTGAATTTGTAAATAAAAATGGTGTATGGCCAACCTTGGATGGGTTTCAAGGTTGAAGGTAGTATAAATACAAGATAGATGTGAGATAGTGTGTGTGATGTGAATTGAGAAAATCAGTGTGAATTTCAAGTGTTGAGTTCCTAAAGGTAGTGAGTTGAAGGTGTACTCTATCTTTCAAGCATATCTGCAAGTGTGTGAACAAATTGTGGTGTAATCTCAATTGCATTGAGATAGTTTTCTCTTCTATAACAATCCTCTTTTATCTTCTTTGTAATTTTGTGGTTGTGAGCCCTCCAATAGTAAGCCCTTGTTGGACAGTGTGTCCTATCTTGGCAGTGAGCCTTTCTAGCAATGAGCCTTTGTACTCAGTTTTGGAATTCTTTATATTGTGAGCTAATCCTCACCATGGTTTTTCCCTCATTGGGTTTTCCATGTAAATATAGTGTTATTGTGTGCATGGTTTTATTAATTTCAATTTTTGTTTATGCATTCAATGATTAGATACATTAATAGAGTAAAGGTTTTGTGAATGCTTATTGATCTAACTTCTGGTGAAATTTTTAAAGGTTAAAAATTGCTACAACTAATTCACCCCCCTCTCAGTTGTCTTGTTCAACAAAGATTTCAAAGGGGGTTCCTTTGGCAGGGAACCCTTCAAGATGCCAAGGGGCCCATTCAAAGGAATACTCCAATTGAAAGATTGAAAGAAGAGAGGGGGTCCTTAAGAAGGAAGCACATCTCAAAAAAAAGTTATCACTGCCCCCAATATACAAGGGAGGAGAACCATGTAAGATACTATTGTGTTGCTACCACAAAAAGGATATGGTTACACACAATAGTGTATGACCATGAATGACAATGAGAAAGTAAAGCTACAACTTCCACATAACAAGCAACAACACAATAGAAGGGAGATGTAAGAACCTCATGAGAATATGCTTTAGAGTAGACAGGATACAGTTAGACCTCAATATCTCTTGTCATGTGAAGAGAAGATGTAGGTGCATCAATCAAATGGAAGAGTGATGACACCAGAACCATGAAGTTGTATTTTATCCTTCAAGGCCTTAAATTCACTAGTGGAATGGCCAACCACTTGATGGTATGCACATAAATAATGTTTTACTTTATCATGCTTATGCAATTTCTTATGTGTAGGAGAAGGAAGAGTAATTGAGTGGGTTTTGAGAAGCCTCAACAAAATACACTCTTACTCATATAAATAATGAGTAGGAAGCAAACCTTTCTCTTGTGGAGAAGAGTTTGACTGCTCACATGAAGACACGAAGATAGCAGATAATGGTGGATGAATCAATCCGAGAGAAGGGGGTTGAGCGAGAATCATGTCAACATTCAACCGTGGTTTATGTTTAGATTGTTCATTTGGGCAACCAAGCCCCAACTTATGTTTATGAGGTACACATTCTATAGGGACCTAAATGCCTTGTTTATTACACCCACAACCTTTACGCCCATACCCATATTTAGAGACAAGTTTAAAGCCATGGCCATAACGTGTTTTAAAATCTTGAGGAGGAAGGTCTTCATAGAGAGCATTATTCCAGCAATCATACTCTTCTACGGGATTGTCATTAACCTTCTTGACAGGACTTCCAACATTAACCTCTTTAACAAAAGCATGATCATCTTCCTCAGAAGGGGGAGGATCAACATTAAGAACATTACAATTTGTGTTCACATTATCCTGTGATACAAAAGAATAACCATCTTTGATAGTGGGTTTGGATGATGTTATCGAAAGGTCTAAGTGGATCAGGTCGACTTTATATTTTCCAATGAAGGAATCTATAAATTCTAAGGAATGCCAATCATCACCAAGACATGCATTTTCTTGAGAAGAGGTGGAAGGATTAGACTTAATATTTCTTGCTTCGAAAGGATCTTCTTCAGGGATATTTTCCTCAAGAGTATCCTTTGTAATGTAAGGAAGATAAGGTAGCGGAGCAACTTCCTACACTATTCTTGAGAGGAGAAAAATGCAAAACTTTACAGATCTTTAACAGTTACAAAAACTTAAACATAAATAAACACAAACATCATGCATACCACAACACATTGATTTATTTGGGGAAAACCCTTTTAGGAGAAAAACCCCACACTCCAAAAGCCACCCAATATATTATTCATAAATCAATAGATTACAATATACTTGCAGAGCAAGCTTCTCATAGGAGTATCACCACCAGAGATCAGGAGACAACACGACCACTATTAGAATCTCAGAATACACCATCGTCTACATACATCCCAACCACTTCTAACAAGCTTTTTGGAACCTTCTAGAATTGGGGTTTTACAAGGTCATTTTTCATTTGACAAGTTAACACATATAAAAAACCTTGACGTGTCAGCGGAAAAACCTTGACACATATAGTATTTGCATGATTAGTCACCACATACCAACATACATCCTATCAACAATAAACCGTATATAATTGCAAGGTTGAGACACATTTTCCCAACAAATCTCCCACTTGTCAAACACCTTGCAAGAGCAACGTGGGAGTGTAACTATCGTCTCTTTAATTGCTAGGAGCCGAAAGACCCATAGTCTATGAACACCATTTGAAATTCTTTGTGCTCACAAGCTTAGTTAAAGAATCAACAACATTCATCAAAGTTTCTACCTTAACCAACTTCACCCTGCCATCTTCAACTATATCTCTAACAAAATGATACTGTACATCAATGTGCCTGGTCTTAGCATGAAATTTCGGGTTCTTGGTTAGACATATCGCACTCTAACTATCACAATAAATTGTCACTGCATGTTGTTTTATTCCAATATCTTAAGACAGTCTCTTAAGTCAAATGGCTTCTTTACAAGCATGAGTAGCTGCCATATACTCTACTTTAGTAGTGGACAAAGCAACCGTAGCCTGTCACTCACTCATCCAACTAAGTGCACCACTAAATAAAGTAAAAACATAAGTATTGGTGGATTTTTCTGCTATCAACATCACCTACCCAGTCTGAATCCACATAACCATGAATATCAAGGGAAATATCACCTTTAGTCATAGTACTATGATAACATAATGAATAATCTAAGGTACCCCGCAAATATGTAAAGACTCTTTTAACTACATCCCAATGAACTCTACCAAGATTAGACATATATCTGGAAAGAACTCCCACTGCTTGAGCAATGTCTAGTCTAGTACAAACCATGGTATACATCAAACTTCCAACTGCACTCTGGTAAGGCACTTTGCTCATGTCTTCCATCTTTGATGGAGATGTTGGACAATCTAAAATAGATAACTTTGTTCCAACTGAAACACGAACACACAATGGTCTACAATCCTGCATATCAAACCTCTATAAAATTGAGTTGACATACTTGCTTTGGCCAAGCCATAGCTTTACGTTCACTCTATCTCTTTTAATTTCCATCCCAAGAATGTGTTTAGCTAGACCAAGATCTTTCATTTCAAATTTAGCAACAAGTTGAGATTTTAGTTTTGAAATCATACCTTTCCCTTTACCAATAAATAACATATCATCAACATATAATGAAATAAACAGGAAACGATCCCATCAGTTTTATAATAAATACAATGATATGATTTAGAATGCTCAAATCCCAAACTCAACACATATGTATCAAATTTTTAGTACCACATCCTAGGACTCTATTTTAAGCCATACAAAGATTTCTTCAATTTGCAAACCAACTTACTTTTACTTTTCACCACGTAGTGTTTTGGCTGTGTCATACAAATATCCTCCTCCAAATCACCATGAAGGAAAGCAGTTTTCACATCCATTTGCTCAACCTCAAAATCATAAGCAACGACAATAGAAAGCAAAAATATAATGGACGTCATTTTTGCAACAAGAGAAAATATCTCACCATAATGAACACCCTCAACTTCAGAGTAACACCTCACAACCAACCTTGCTTTGTACTTCTCAATACCTCCATTTGAACCAATCTTTTTCTTGAACACCCATTTACAACCAACAGGTTTTTGTCCTTCAAGAAATGGTACAAGATCCCATGTATCATTCTTTTTCAAAGATGACATTTCTTCATCCATAACAATCTTACAAGATTCTACATCATTCATACCTAGTGCCTCTTCTACAAATTTGGGTTCATACATGTTAGTATTCAAAGAAAAAATACATCTCCAATCATTAGATGAATACCTTTCAGGTGGTTGTCTATTCCTTGTAGACCTACGAACAAGTTGAGTTGGAGGTTCTTCCTCCTCTTCTAAAGATCCAAAGCTAGATGAGCTCTCCTCAACTTCTTTTCTATCCTTGGGCCTCGATTCAACTTTCTCAAGTGTAGAAGTAAATTGAATCAAATCTTCTTGTTTACTTTGTTTTGGCTGCAATGTAACATAAGAAGGCTTGGTTTCTCCAAAAATAACACTTCTACTATGTATTACCTTTTGTGCAACAGGATCCCAAAGCTTGTATCCTTTCACACAATAACTATATCCGATGAAGATACATTTCATAGCCTTGTTCTCCAACTTTGTTCATTTCTCCTTTGGCACATGTGCATATGCCTCACAACCAAAAACTCTAAGATGTCTTAATGAAGGCTTGTGACCCGACCATGCCTCTATAGGCGTCTTATCAACAAGAGTTGATGTAGGAAACCTGCTAATAAGGTAATAGGTAGTGGCAACAACTTCAGCCCAAAACCTTTGTTCTAGGCCAGTACCACTCAACATACTCCTATCCTTCTCCAGTAGTGTCATGTTCATTCTTTTTACAACTCCATTCTGTTGTGGAGAATACAAAATTGTCTTTTGTCTATGAATACCACAATCTTTGCAAAATCTATCAAAATCATTAAAGCAAAATTCACTGCCATTATTAGTCCTTAAACATTTTATTTTCTTTCCAGTCTACAACTCAACCATTGCTTTAAATTCTTTAAATTGACTGAAAACTTCAGATTTACTCTTTACAAAATATACCCATGTCACACTATAATCATCAATAAATGAAACATAATATATGGATTTACCAATTGAAGGAACATCTACATGACCAAATACATTAGAATGAATAAGATCCAATATACCACAAGATTTATGAGAACTTGAGTAAAACTAAATGCGATTTTATTTTCCATAAATGCAATGCTCACAAAAATCGAATTCAAGACTACAACTAGAAAAACCTTCAACAAGGTTTTTATTTTTCAAGGTCCTTAGACCCTTTTCTCCAACGTGACCAAGTCTCTAGTGCCATAACATAGTTTTCTCTGCAGGTAACTTTGTCTCAAAGGAAAGAGCACCCTTGGGTACCCAAAAGCCATGACCATCTGTTGAAAGGTGAAACCCTCACTTCTACAAACTTTATTTTCATAGAAGTGATATTGCACTCAATAGTGCATGCATCAAGCTTATACAATGTATCATATATGAAACCTCTAGCAATCAACATAGCACCTCTAACCATATTGCATCCTGCATCAGAAAATACTACCTGCACACTCGCATCTATTAGTTTGCTCACAGATAAAAAAATTCATGCTAATCCAGGGATATGCAACACACCATTAATCCTTTTTATTCTACCATCAGGAAACCTAATTTTAACTTTACCACGACCAACAATGTCTAAATGAGAATCATCACCTAAGTACATCTTACCTCCATCAAATTCTTCATATTCACAAAACCAATCTCTATTAAAGGTCATATAAAAAGATGCACCTGAGTCAATTAAGCATGCATCATTACCTGCATGACTTTCCAAAGATGTAATTAATGTGTCACCATCTTCCTTCTCAGACTTGGAATCATAATCAAATTTCTTCTTTTTCTTCTTCTTTTCTTTTTTGTATTCCTTACGAACATGTCTAGGCTTACCGCAGTTCCAACAAATAACTTTGGAATTTCTAGGGGATTAGATCTCCCCTTGGACTTGGATTTGTCATGCTTCTTATTCTTCTTGCCTTTTTCCTTAGGTATTCCAAAAACATTTAGGGCCTCCTTAGCAGTGATGGATACCTTCCTCCTCATCTCTTTGAAAAGCAAAGAACCCACCACATCCTCAATCTTCAATATAACAGAAGTACTCCCAATAGCCATAACAAGAGAATCCCACGAAACAGGCAAAGAACAAAGCAAGATATGACATTTCTCCTCCTCATCCATTTTGACACCAAATGATGCCAATTGAGCCACCAACATATTGAATGCTTCTAGGTGGTTTGTGGTTCGTCCACCCTCTTCCATTCTCAAGGAATACAAATTCTTCCTCAAGAAAATATTGTTCACTAAATATTTGGCCTAATACATCTCACCAAGCTTCTTCCATAGTTTATGTGTAGAGGTCTCTTCATGGACATTAATTAAAATAGAGTTTTCCAAGCACAATCTGATTAGACCCTTGGCTTTATGGTCCATAACATCATATTGAGCTGCTTGAGTAGGATCTGCAGGCCTTCAAACATTCTCATCAACAACATCCCACAAATCTTGATCTATCAATAGATCCTCCATCTTTAGCTTCCACATCTCAAAATTATTTCCAGAAAATTTCTCCACCTCTATTCTCCCTAATGAACTTTCCATCTAGAAATTCCTGCAACAAGATCACAAAGTCTCTTCTGCACAAGCTCTCACTCAAATCTAGATTAGTTCAAAAAACCCAACAACCCACAACTAATACCAAAGGTGATAAAGATCTGATACCACTTGTAAGGAAGCTAAGTTAGTAGAACAACTTCCTACACTAATATTGAGAGGAGAAAAATACAAAACTTTACAGATCTTTAATAGTTACAAAAACTTAAACACAAATAAACACAACAACAAAAAAATTAGGGCGATGCCTCAAACCCCATATCATGTTACGAGTGTACAGTGTTTGCATGATCAGTCTCCACATACCAACATACATCCTATCAACAATAAACCATATATAATTGCAAGGTTGAGACACATTTTCCCAACATGTAACAGGTACTACTGGAGTAGACATCAACACATTAGAAGACATTGAAGCCTGATAAAAATTTTAAGAGTAGGTGCAACCGAAGCTTGACCAACAATAGCCATCTCACATAAATGTATAGCATCTAGGTCAACCTTGATTGTGATTACTTGATTGTTATAAATGAACTTAATAGATTTATGCAAGGTAGATGGGACTACACCCATAGCGTGAATCCACAGTTTACCGGGGATAAGATTAAATGGTAACTTTTTTGGCATAACATATATCAAAGTGGGTATAGTAACGGGTCCAAGCTGCAAAGGTAATAATATTGTACCTAGATCTTATTGCCTAACATTATCAAACCCATGAATGACAATAGAAGAAGCTACAAGTGAAGTTGAATCAATTTTAATTTTAGACAATAGATCAATGCTACATACATTGACCATCGAACCAACATCAATGAGTGTACATCTAATGCCTTGAATTTTATTAATGTTGACTATAATCATTAGAGGGTCTGCTTGCTTCTGTACTTTTGAAGGTGGGAGTTCTTACAAATAGAATGTAATATTCAGTGAATCTATATGAATATGAGCTATCAACACATTAACATCCATTGGCCTAGTAGAAGAGGGCAGGAGGATCTTTTGTAAGGCTTCCTGAAGCATACCTTGATAAGCCAAAGTAGACTGAAGCAAGTCTCATAGTGAGATCTCGGTTGGAGTAACGTAGAGTTTCTCAACAAGATCGTAATCACCAGGTACTTTAGTTGTTGGTTTAGGTGTTGAAGGAAGACCTGGTTGAGAAGGTGGTAAAGAAGCATGTTGATTAACATTTTGTTTATTATTTCTAGTATTATAATTATGGGCTATACTCTAAAGAGGGAGCCTTAGAAAGATCAGGAGAATCACTATCAAATGGAACACCATTAATAAAACAAATAATTTTAGGAGGACTAGTCAGATTCAGATAAATAACTGGTCTCTTAGGCCTTTGAGGGGTGGCAGAGACATAGATTATATTTACAAATTCCTTACAACTTATAGAGGAATCATTTGAAGAATTATGCTCAACATCTATCCTTGGAGGATCTAATGTGAGAAAGGATTCATCATCATCTCTAGAAGAGAGTGAATTGGAATGAAGAGAAGGTAGAGTAACATTAAGAAAAGAATCAATGATTTCATCCTCTTGTGCCAAAATATCCTTAGAAGGAATTTTAGGAGAGGGATCCACAAAGAACAATAGAAAGGAGAAAAGAACTCACTTTCACATGCTTGTATGAGGACTTCTTGAAGTTTCTTAACAAAGCTAGAAAGAGATAGAAGGAATAAAGATAGAAAGTATATTTTGAAATAAAGATATAGACAAGTCGGCTGAAGGCCAACATATATAGCTATTGACGACATGGAATGGGGTTCGGGGCAACACCCCGAAAAATTTATTTTTGAAGGATAAATCTTTGATTTATCCTTTTTTTTGGAAGGAGTGTTCACGTCGGGTTCACCAAAATATAAAGAAGGGGGATTCATTGTTCACAAGTCTCTTTATTCTCAAGAGCATCCCAGGGAATGAACTACCCTAAACTACCTTAGACTATTTCAAGGAAAAAAGTGAGAGTTCCAAAATCAGAAAGAGTAGGTCACAAATATCTTCTAGACAGACTAGTAAGTTTTTGGCCAAGGACGATGGTGCAAGATATGGATGCCAACGTAGTGTGTTGGAGTCCCAAAGGTGCGCTAGCATCTCATACAGACTGAAAACCAAGAATGTCACAAAAAATAGTAGAGTGTCTACTTCTACTTTGACTACTAAGAAATATTGGAATGCGGGAAAGTAATAGAGATTAGCAAAGCTAAGATAAAGTAAAGTAAAGTAACTAAATACAACATAAATTATAAAGCTGAGGGGAAGAAGAGAAAGACAATGCGTACAAAAACCCAAGTGATGAAGCCTCCAACAAGTAGATATCTTCAACACCTACACACATAAGACTGAGGGAAAAATGTTAGGGTTGTTTAGGGGTTTGTCTTAGTCAAACCCCCGTTTTAGTGTTCCCACCTCCACGAAAAACCAAATAGATAGAAAGAAATAATAAGCAGAAATGAAATGAATGCAAGAGTGATAAAAGAAAACCCTGCTCAAGGAGGAGAACCTGTATCATGAAATAGAGATGCAATAGATAGTGGATATGAGATATCCCAAGATGCTCAAAGATACAAGGCAAGAAAGATAGAGACAAATAGAGATAGTTGTGAGAGCCAAGAGAGTTGCCAAGAGTGTTGCAAGAATGTGAGAGTGTTGTTGTAACAAGCTGTAGAGAGTTGTGTAAAAAAGAAAGCATAAGAGAAAGACAAGAGAGAAGCCAAGAATCTAGAAGACCAAATGAGGTGAAAAGATGGATTTAAAAGAGAGAATATGAGGGAAAAGAAGGTTCTCGAGTCGTTTCAAGGCATCCTGAGCCATTACCACTGACACAAGTAGCTCACAAGTGGCAAGGCACTTGGAAATGGTCATTTGAACGTCAAAATGTCACGGGATGCTAGTACGACACACAGACGTCCGCGTGGTAGACTAGTGTCCAAATACATCACACTACAAAACAACAAGGATGGGAAAAGCACAAGGTTTGAGACAAAGCTAACACACAAAGGAAGCTCCTGAAAAGGGATTTTGAGCATCCTGAGAAGGGAAAGGGTTGATGTAGGAGCTAAAATGAGTCTACACAAGTATTAAGGGAGTGGAAACTAAAGTGGATACAAGAATGTATGTAAAATTTCAAGGGGTGCAATTTTACGACATTACAGTTTGCTTCGTGGATATAACCCACCCAAAACAACTATTCTTTAAGGAACTCCCTTGCTAAAATGCCAGTTCTTTCTTTTTAACCATATTCCTTCAAACCTTTGATAATGATATTTGTAACCTTTTCCTATGTATCTTTTTCTTCTTTAATTTGTGTCTTAACTTGTTTCTCTATAGATTCTCTTTACTTTCTTGATAGTCTACTTACAACTTGTACCCAAGATTTTGCCTCTTAATTGATTTTCCTTTATTTCCATGTTTGAAATTGCATTGGATCTCTTTTATTTGTGTCATGCCACTTCCTTCTACCACCTTTGGACAATTTTATTCTATTATTTTTAATTGGTCTAAACATCATTTTAATGTGGCTAACTCTTGTTGTCCTTTTTCTGTGATTATTTGTAGATTTGATACTTTTTATTTGAGTATTGTATTCTCTCTTTCAAGCTTCCAACTAGATTCTAAAACTTCTGTCATCTTGCTATCTTCACATTACCCCTTTGTTTCTATAGTTTTAAGTCTCCTTTTCATTCACATAAGATCATTAACATTTAGCTTTGAGGACCACATTAATAATGTAGACATAGGGCTATATGGATCTTTATTATCTTAGGACACTTCCTCCCTTTTACCTTTGTTTGTCATGAAAACTTTAGTCTTACTTTGATTTTCTTGTGATTCAACATGAAGTGACAAGGCCACTTTCTCTTTCAATTTAATCCCATCTTGCATTGATTGCTCTCCTATTTGATGTATTTTAATAGTGATGTTTGAGGTGTTGCGAGTTATTCTTAACAAAATCATAATGAATTTTTTCTTCTATGTTTGCCTCAAATTTTGGGTCTACTCATGCCTTAGGATCCCCATATGTTGTCTTCCATTCAAAAAATTGACCTTTCAATAGCATAGTAAATTATCATGCTTGACAATTTCATACTATGTTTTACTTCCCATTTAATTATTGGACCTAATTAAACTCCTAATTTCCTAAATTATGCATTCCATAGATAATTTTAACAATTACCAAAAAATCACAAGCAGAAAATAAATGCATTCATCTAATACTTTACCCTTGATACCTTAATTTCTAGAAAATAGGGTTGGGACACATACGCCCTATGGTGAATGGGTCCCATTATGGCAAAAGTGCCCCTATTTTGGCTCCAAATTCAAATATGTCGATGTTGGTACTTTATTATTTGTAATTTAGGTGTCCAAAGTCAGCTATCGAGATCTAATTTGTGGGAAATTGAATAACTGCATATAAATACCTAGTTATTACATCATTTCAAAGGGTACAAACAAGAGCAAAAATTGTTATCAAGCAAGTCAAGAGAATATTTTCAATGATTTATTGCAGCAATTTAACATCCAATCATCATATGTGAGTTTATGTATGTTCATGTTATCATTGTTTGTGAAGGCTAACCCTTTGTATGTCTCCAAGCAAATCAAGCAAGCAAGATCCAAACCTCAAGGAGATATGCATGACTTCAATCCTTCAAGGAACCCATTGAAGGGTGATGAGTTGCAACACTTTGTTAATTCATCATTCCTTCCTATCATTTATCTCTTCTATCATTAATATTGCCATTATGGAAGTGAAAACACTAACACGAGGTTTGATTAAGGAAAGCTCCTAAATGGCACAATTGTTCCTCTCTCTTTGAATGTGAAAATTTTAGGTTTGAAGGAGATTTGAGGAAGTTTGAAGATCAATTTTTCATTGTTGCAATAAAAAACCTACCCCTTGACAACACATGGAAACTCACCTATAAAAATATCCGACAATGATCCGACAAACTTGCAAGTGAAAATAGAAAGCTCTGATTTGGCACTAAAGGATTGCGAAAACATATATGAAATCCCTATACAAGGAAACTTATGCCCTATGGCAAATTAGTCCTCCAAAATCAAGCTCAAATTTACACCATAAGTGCACAGTTTCATGCTCTATGTATTTCTACTATCTAAATTTATTTTTGACTTTTTGTGTTTACTGTATTTGCATCAAAATTGAAATTTACATCATTAACCTAGTTAGATCATTGCATTCCATCCATAAATTTATCCTATATTTGGTCAAGGTTCAGTTGAATCACCTTTCAAGTCATAAGTCAATCATGTATCTTGTCCAAGTCTATCAAACTCCCACAATCATACCATCTCCATCCTCACACTCTTAATAACAAATGGGAAAAGGTACCAAACCCTAAAGAGTGAAAATATCTAAAGGATAGTTCCCCTTTTACCTACATATCATTTTGGTGAACCCGACATGTTAACATTATATACCTTTTGAAATTTGAAGCAATTGATCCTAGATCTAGGTTTTACATTGCATTGTCTTGCATTGTTCATGCAGGCACTCTTTTTTGCATCATAAAAGACATAAAAATTGCAAACAATATTGTATCATAGGTTGCACTAAGGTTAATTTCAGTCATTCTAGGTTAGATCTATATTCTAATTGCATCTATAAATATGCATTAGGTCATTTAAATCTAAAAAAAACTTGAAAGTGTTCATTTCATGCATTTAGGTATCTTTCATATAACCCAAAAAGTGAAAAGTGCATTCTTTTGTTTCAAAATTGCATCATTAGATTCATTCAATTGTTGCATTTTAGATTTGGAAATCACATTCAAAATTGTCATTTATTGTTCAAATATTTTCAACATTGTTACACACTTGCATTTTGAGTTTCATGATCATAAAATTGAGCTCAAATTCACTGTGCAAAATCTTGTCTCTGGTCTACCCAGATCTAACATCAGTTTTTATGTATCAGTCATGTAATTATCTGTTTTTCCAAAAACATTGGTAGCTTGAATTATAGGGCATAACACCATGTTCTCATTGCAAAAATCTTGTGTTGTTATAATTCATGTTCTATTGTTTGATCTTGTTAAGCATTTCAAGGAATTTTTGTCATGAGCATGTCACAATGAGTTAATTTTTCCTTTTTTTTGTTATTTTTAATTAATCCCTCTCCCACTATCTCTCCTATGTGTAAGTTTAGCTTGGTGATGCAATCATAGACAATCATTACAATCATGTTTATTCTTCACCCTGTATCTCACCCACTTGGGAAGAAGGTATCTTTGTGTTAGAAGATCTAATCATTGACCATCATGAGAATCTTGTTTGTTTCTCTCCAAATACCTCTCCTACTTGGGAATATATTATGGGAAATTTGGATGACATCATTGATATATGTCTTTCAAAATATAGTAATATGGATTGCTTAGATGAAGATACTAAGGTGACATTTGATCCCCCCTCGATGGAAGATCATTAGCTAGAAGTTAAATCCACTAAGGTTATGACTGCACAATTAACTATTAGGTCTCCTCTAGTTATTGGACCTCCTAAAAGTCCTCTAATTATAGTATCTCCTAAATTACCTCTCATTATATGACCTCCCAAATCTCATGGCCACATCCTAAACTTTGAAAAATAACTCAGTAGTAATCATGTGTCGAAGCAACTGAATTATCACACAATTTCTCACACATATATGTAATTATAGTATCTCCTAAATTACCTCTCATTATATGACCTCCCAAACCTCATGGCCACATCCTAAACTTTGAAAAATAACTCAGTAGTAATCATGTGTCGAAGCAACTGAATTATCACACAATTTCTCACACATATAACACTAGGAACAATAATAAAACAAAACAAACACAAACATTCATTCCATTGCCTCGACCATACCTCCCACCTGCACCTAACATTCTACAACATAGTGGTAAAGAATATGATCTTGTTGAGAAAATTTGTAACGCTCCAACTAAGATCTCCTTGTGGGATTTTATTCAAACATCAAATGTTTATCATGGTATGATTCAAAATGATTTGTAAAAAGTTATCTCTCCTAGTGCACAACCAAATGATGTGTCAACCTTTCTTGAGAGTATGAATTCAATTAATATGGAAAATGTCTTTCATCAAAGTGAATCACCCCCTTTGGAAATGCAAAAACAAAATGATGCTTTGATGATAATGGTTGTTAATTAACAAGATTGGGATTAGGTGTACCCTTATTGACAATGGTTTAGGGCTTAATATTTGGAGCCTAAATATTTTGAATAAAATTAGAGTAAACAAAACTTGAATTCAACCCACTAATTTATCAATCAAAGGTTTTGATAATGTGGGAAGACAACCACTTGGTGTGATAACATTACTTGTTAAAGTTGGTAAGGTTGTGATACAAACTCCCATTCTTGTCATTCCCCGCGATCTTTCATATAATATTCTCTCGAGTAGACCATGGATTCATGAGATGAAAGATGCCTTCAAAAAATCATCATTTAATGAAATACACATACAATAATAAGTTTTACATGATAAAAAATAATCCTAAATATGAAAATTATTTACAAACTGAAACATGAATAAAGAGTCCTTTTATGTTTGTTGATACTAACTTCAAAAGCGAAACCTTTACAAATTAAAGACAAAGATGAGTGTCTTTCATCAGTGATGAAGTTGTTAGATGATGATTTGGGATCATCAAATTTTACAACTACATTCATGGGGGAATACAAGATTATACAAGAAAAAGAAGTTGCAATGGTATCAACATAATCTATCACCAAATCATTTTAAATTTCTAGCAAAGAGGAAAACACAAATTACACATCTACATATGATGAAAATAATGTATGAAAAACCACCTTCTTTGAAAGAAATGGAAGCCATCTATGGAATAGGTTATCAACTTTTAAAATAATTTGTCTATAATAGAAAAGGATGTGGTGTAAAATAACCAAGTATCTGTGTCCCCATAGAGCCCAATACGCAAGGAACAACAAGAGGTCTTGGTTATTATCCTTCAAAAATAATGAAAATATCATAAATACCTTTACTTAATCATGTAAGATTCTCTCAAGAAAAATAGCATTAGTTTTTGCTCCTTGCCATGTGGTAGTTGTAGTATCACACAATACTCACTACCATGCATGGGGGTATAAACTAGGCTTTATGCAATCATATTTCATTTCACAAGGAGCAAAATACCATCAATCCTGGCTCATATTTATCCCTACACTTGGGGTGGAATGGGTTAGGTAGCCTTATGTTAGGACCATTACTTCTAGCAAGGGATCCCTTTATATCTCCTTAAAATGTTAGTACATAGAAAGTACACTAACATTTTAAGGGGGGGCATATAGTCTCCTGCTTATTGTTTACATAAGAAATGGTCCCTTTTTAGAGATGATAATATACATCTTCTGAAAAGTGTGACCTTGTCAATGAAAGCATGGCCTTCTCAATCTATGTTATCATCTCCTTTGTGGTGATATTGGGATTGATATCCTTTGAGAGTGTAACCTTTCTTGGCATATGATATTCCCCTTGGTGGTAATGCTATGCTTAGTGTTCCCCAAGGTGTGAGTCTTTTATTCCACAACTTGTCATCTCTTGATGGTGATGTCATGTGTGATATTCCCTAAGGTCCAACCCTTCATGCATTGAGTAATGTCCCCTTTTATTGTCTTGTTTCATCTTCTTAGACATTTAAGCACCTTCTTAGGCGATTTTTTGTGCCTTCTTAGGCAATTTTATGCACCTTTTTAGGTGAGTATTTGTGTCTTCTTAGGCAACTTTTTGCGACTCCTTAGGAAAGTTTATGTGCCTTCTTAGGCGAGTTTATACACCTTCTTAGGTGAGTCTTTGCACCTTATTAGGTGAGTTTTTGCGCCTTCTTAGGTGAATTTATGTACTTCCTCATGTGAGACTTTGGAAAATTGGTTCATGGATTCAACATAACGTAACTTGTTGATTCATGGACACCCCTTTTAACATGGAAGTCGAGCATAACACACCTTGCTTGATATTAGAGCTATGTGTTTCATGAGCATGTAGCATAACATAGCTTGCTAGCCTTGTGAAACCCATCATATTGTATGGATGCCTAGCATAACACAACTTGATAACTAGTAGATCCATGTGGCCCATGAGTGATGTGACATAGCATAACTTTCTAGTCCTCATGAGAGCATTCATTTGACTAACATTCATTCAATGGATGTCATTTGGTATTTGAGACAATTTAAGATTGAGGTCGCTTTACTTTACTGACTCGAATCTTTTTAAGTACTAACCTTTTGTTTTGTTGTGTGTCTTTTGTGTGTTTTCTTCATGTTTTCATGATGTTTACATTGTGTCATTTAATTGTCACCTTTATGTTATGGCATGTGTTTTCATTGTGTATGCTTTGTGTTTTTCAGACAACATATGTTTGTGTATGTTGTCTTGGTGCAAATTTCATAAATGCGTGTCCTCCTTTGTGCTTATGTTATCTTGCCATGGGATCTCGAATTATGGGGGCTTGCACACCCCCCCTAGATCCTTAATCATCATATCTCTTCAACATTTGGACAATCAAACCCCTCTTGACATAGATTTTCTACTTTAGTACGAGTCTAAGCGTAAGTTCACACTCTCACTAAAGTGGAGGATAAATGTAGCATCATAAATTGTCACCCTTGACAATTTCACACTATTTTTGCTTCCCCTTTAATTATTGGACCTAATTGAACTCCTAACTTCCCAAAATATGCATTCCATAGCTCATTTTAACAATTACTGATAAATTACAAGAAAAAAACAAATGTATTCATCCAACGCTTTTCCCCCAACACCTTAATTTCTAAAAGATAGGGTTGGGACATAGACCCCTTATAGTGAATGGGTCCCATTATGGAAAAATTGTCCCCCTATTTTGGCTCCAAATTCAAATATGTCGGTGTTGGCACTTTATTATTTGTAATCCAGGTGTCCAAAGTTGACTATCATGATCTAATTTGAGGGAAATTGAATAATTGCATATAAATACCTAGTTATTTCATCATTTCAAAGGGAACAAGCAAGAGGTGAACATTAAGAGTGAGAATTGTTGTCAAGAGTATTCTCAAGCAAGTCAAGAGTAGATTTTTAGTGTTATTACAACAATTCAAGATCCAAGCATCATATGTAAGTTTATGTATGTTCATGTTATCATTGTTTGTTAAGGCTAACCCTTTTTAGGTCTCCAAGAAAATCAAGCAAGCAAGCAATTCAAGCAAAAAAGATCCAAAGCTTGAGCAGATGTGCATGACTTTAGTCCTTCAAGGAACCCATTGAAGGGTGGCGAGTTGCAACACTTTGTTAATTCATCATTCCTTCCTATCATTTATCTTTTCTATCATTGACATTACCATTGTGGAAGTGGAAACACTAACACGAGGTTTGACTAAGGCAAGCCCCTAATTTGACAAAACCCTTCCTCTCTCTTTGAATGTGCAAGTTCCAGGTTTAAGGAGATTAGAGGAAGTTTGAAGATCAATTTTCCATTGTTGTAATCAAAGCCCTACCCCTTGACAACACATGAAAACTCACCTACAAAAATATTTGACAATGATTCGACAAATTTGCAAACAAAAATGGAAAGCTCTGATCTGGCACTAGAGAACTGTGAAAATAGATTTGAAATCCCTATACAAGCACACTTACGCCCTATGGTGAATTATTCATCCAAAATCAAGCTCAAATTTACACTAGAAGTGCACAGTGTACTGCTCTATCCATTTTTGTTGTCCAAATTTGGCTATGACTTTCTGTATTTATTGTATTTGCATTAGAATTGAAATTTACATCATTAGCCTAGTTAGATCATTACATTTCATCCATAAATTTATCTTAGATTTGGTTAAGGTATGGTTGACTCACCTTTCAGGCTATAAGTCAATCATATATCTTTTCCAAGTCCATCCAACACCCATCACCCATTCATCCCCCTCTTTTGTTGAAATTGGAAAAAGGTGTCCAAACCTTGAAGAGTGAATATCTCCAAAGGTGTCACCCTTTTCTCTACATATCACTTTCATCTATGTCAATTGTGCTAGTATGCGGGCATCTTGTCATGAAAGACCCCTTTGGCCTAACTATTACCCAACGCGAGGGTTGAGATTAGGGTGCGAGTAGGAGTTGGAAAACCATGTAAAGTTAGAGAGTGTGGTTCCAAAAAAAACTAGACCCTCTTGATAGAAAAAACCATATCATTGAACCTTGCAATTGTATTGGGGACCCATTTATAGTTTCACTACCAATCCATGCATATTTCACTAGAAATAGGGTTTTTGAATATTTATTTTCCTTTGATGCTTGATGTTACACCTCGATTTTGTTTTACCAATTACTTTTAACTGTTTACGTTAAAATGTGTTTTGATATCTAATTATGATTATATGTTATTTAACATTATGATGAGAATAAATGCAATGCAATATAATTTAATTTTGATGATTATTATTATTGTTATTGAATCAAGATTATGATGATGTTTTGATTAATAATGATTAACTATTTGATTATATTTTAAGTGAAATGTAGGACTAATTTCTTACCCTCTAGAGGGAGAGGGAGAGTATCACCGAAGAGAGGAATATAGACTTCAAAAATAACAAGGTTATGCCAATTGAGTTTTTGCACACTCATGTAGGTCTACCCTAATCCTATCGTTGAGTCAATTTTTGTGTTTTGTCTAAGTTGTGTTGAGTCGAAGGGTTAGGTTTAACGTAGTCAATTCTTGATTTATTCAATCTTGTTAAAAAAAATTAAATTGATATGTTTTTGAATCAAATTGTTCAATTTTGTAGTTGTTAAGTCAAATTGACTTTTATCTAATTGTATTTATATATATATTAAAATATATATAATCGAACAAATATATATATATATATATATATAAAAATAATTTTATGTTGATCGACATGCTTGTAAAGCTTGAAAAGGGAATTAAAAATTTGTTAAAAAACACTTCGAGAGGCATATAAGCCTCTATTGAAGACTAAATTCAAGGAGATTTAAATGGCATTGAAGCCATTGTTAAAGCCACAATGTGGCACATTAGTTCAAACTAAAATTAAAATCCACTAAGTGGTAGTTTGAATTGTATTTGATTGCATTTTATACTACCGATAGTTAAGCCATGTTAAGTTAAGCCTTCTTTATGAGGCATTGCATACTATTTTTAGCATACCATTTATTGAGTATTGGGTTCCCAACATTAAAGTATTAGTTGGTAATCAATACTAAGGATGGGGTCCCATAGAGAGGGGCTTCCTGAAAAGTTTTAGTGGGTGTTGCTGAGAATTTTTAGGAATATTTTTAAGCTGGTGACTCCATGAATTCAATAGTGTAGTTCACCCTAAAAAATTAAGTTCCAGATTATAAGGAAGATGGTGGTCTCATCAACTTGGCAGTGCACTTCACCTTAAATGTACATAATTTTCTCTCCAATTGTTTTGGCAAGAATTTAAAATATGAGATGGTTGACAAATGGCAGATAAAAATCCTAAACTATAGGAGCAATCTCTAGCCCCACCCCATTTTCACCCCCTTGAATATGCAGTCCTAAAGGGTAGGGGCTGCTATTTTCCAGGAAAAGATTCTAGTTAATCCTGTAGCATTTTCCTTTTTGCTTCATGGAACCCCATACTCCTTAAAAGTAGATCCTGAAGTCCCTCCATGGGACCCCACCCTAATGAGTTAGTAGGAAGCCGCAACCTTTAGAAAGGAAAAGAGCTTTCATTTGACATAGCAGATGATTGTATTGTCACGAATGGGTGATCAAGGGCAGGGGCAAAAATACTCTTCATTGAGTTTGGATTTGGATTGAGATTTTTCCTGTAGGAGCGATAGGTTGAAGAGTTATAAAAATCATTTCTTATGATTGTCTGGTTTTTGGTATTATTATGGTTGCACGATTCTTTTTGAAAGTACAACTACAGTAATATCATTTTGGATATCATGTTCAATTAAGAGTTTGAGGAGAAAGAAACAACTGGTTCTAGTGAGAGAGAAGCGACTAAAGGAGAATAATTCATTTATTTTATTTCTTTGTGCAATACCAATAAGCTAGAAACAATAGTCTCTTCTTGGATAGACAAAGATATTTATGTTTGGAGCTTGGATTGTTGTGTGATTGAGTTTAGTATTTGAATCATAAATAGAGATAATTCTCTACTTAGAGTAGAGAGACTATTTTTGCTATTAGTTTTTGGTATTTTTCTAAAGGTATTTTGCAAACAAGTTTGTGTTATCTTCATCATTGCAAGTTGAGTTCTTGGAGCTTCAAGTACACAACAGAGAGAATAACTCGGGAATATTTTAACATTTATTATTTATGTGTAAACTCATAGTTTTTCATTTTATAATTTTTTCAGTTATAAAAAGAGGAAGATTAGCTATTCATTTTGAAGAATAAAACAAGTTAAAATATAAAAACATATTCTAATTTTTCCAATTTGAACTTGGATTTAGATAATCTCACTTTCACTCTGAAATAGACATCGAAGATTTATTTTTTATAAGTAATACACAACCAAAGAACTTGCATGATTATATTAATTCAAAAAGATATTTACATTGTTGATGGCTTTAGATATTGAGGGCACTAGTATGGCAATATAATTCAATTCTGTCCCAAAAGGAAAACAACCAAAATATGGTATACAACATATTAATTACCCTACACAGGCACTAGTGACTTCATCCAGCCCAAGTTGTTGGCACAGGAAATTATATCCCACCTCCGCCCAACATCTGTGTCGAGCCAAGCTGTGAGCATATAAGTTTATGATAAAAGACTGTTGCTCAATAACCACACCCAGACAAAAGATTTGCTCAATGTCATCAACCCAAGGAATGCCAACCCAATCTCAGCCATCGTGATAACATCCAAATCATCCAATATAATCTCATAATTTCACAAACATAGAACTAAAAATTTCTGGGAGATTCGGTCCCACAATACAGGTTTACAATTTTCGGGAGATCTTGATTTTTGCTACAATCACATATTTTTAGAAAATATAATGATTTAAGCCTTGAAAATTTCCATTTAAAGGATTCCAATTGAAGAGGGTTTGATCGAACCACCTTAGATCAAACACCCTTGGATAGAACCCCGCTAGTTTTAAACCATACCTATAACAGAGTCTCCTTTACACCTATCAAAATGCTGATAAAAAACCACTTTTGATTTACCTTTTGGGGGATCAAATGAATTCATTTAATTTTTTTTTAAGTATGTAGTCCTTATTACAAGCTTCCCAAAAAGTACAATTTTAAATAAATTTAATTTAATTATTATATTTATTTTTTATTTCTTGTGAATGTAGGTTTTTCACTGAAAATCAAGCTCTCAGTTCTGCACATGTGGGAAAATAGCAGATTATCAATTTTTTTTAAAAAAAATATCAGTGCACTAGATACTGAAGTCCTTGATCCAACAAAAAAAATTAATTTTGGTACATACAAAAAAGTTATGTTGTATGCAGTGTGCCTATGTCTGAATTGTAATTGGTTTGACTTTGAAATTTGATTAAGGAAAAAATATTCAATAAAACACTATGAAACCAAATGAAAGTGCTAGATATTGTAGTTACAAATCTAAATTTGAAAAAAATAGAATTTTATCTTTCATGGAAAAAAAATTGTGTTGTATACAGTGAGCATCACTCCTTAAAAATGGTGTTTATTGAAAAAAACTAGTTTTCGAAGGAGATGGAAAAATAAGTGTAATATGATTCCAAAAACTTTGAAAAAATATATTTAGAATCTATAAACAAAATTTCACAAATCACTAGTTTGCATCATCTTCAAATCCCTCACGGTTTAGTTGCTATAGGTGCTTGAAAGTGAAGATTTATTTAGAAAAAATCAATTCAGTGTCCAGTTTGGCCAAAAATTGTAAACCAGTATTGTGGGATCACCCTTAATTGAGTGTAGTTAGCCTAATAAATTGATTTATTGAAGAATTTTCAAACACTTGAACATAGTATACTTTCAAACAAAACAAGTTGGTATTTTATAAATTATATTTATGTCAAAATTGTTATTGTGTTCTTGAGCATAGAACCATAAGGAAAACATTTAAAAGTCTAAATTATTATAAAGAAATAAATGATCTTTTATTAATGATTAATATTACTATTTTACTTAGTTGACAAGTAGTCAAGAACTTAAATGTGAGAAAGTGTCTTAAGTCGATGAAATTATGTTATCATTATAAACCATAAGAGCATGAAAGTAGGAGAGTAGTTTACTCTCAAGGTTCGAATGCAAGTACTTGAATAGGTGGCAGTTGCCAAGTCCCAAGTTATTACATGAACGTAGCATGGGTGTTCAAAGTCAAGAAGGCATATCCATCCTAATGGTTTATTGACTTAGTGAGTTATTATTTTATGATTGAGTATCCTTATGAAAGGTCAAACAAGTTAGTCAAATAACTAGTTATATGTTAAACCTTAGGTGAAAGTGGTTTCCAAGTCAAGTTAAAGAGGTGTGTAAACTTACAACTTCACTTCCTAAGGAATTGTTTGATATAATTCAAAACTTTGGCCAAAGTAATACAAAAGTCTCTACTTGCATTTGTCGGTTCATCGTGATCCATATTACATATCTAATCAGAATGGTCATACTTAGAGCAGTCTAAAGTTGTATGGTCGATTGGTTATGTAGGAAACAACACTAGAAACTTAGATGGTATACTTGTGGGTTACTTAGTCTATAGTCTTCGTGAAGGGTAGGGCCACTTCTAGTTGGAAGGTGTACGAGTGAATGTCGATCTGTGGTTGAAGGTAGAGCACTTGGGTGATGATCTCTCTCTAGTAGACAACAATGTCGAGGCTTGTGAAATAGAAGTATTTTCCAGATATGGAAGACTTGACCTTGTAACATTATTGTATTTTGTAAACGTGTATACTCAAAAGTTTATCATGTATGATTTGTAATTGAAAAGTTATATTTTATTTTTCAAGTTGAAATTAAATATAGTTCAATTTAAAGAGTTGTATTATACATTCTTATTTGATCATTATACATTCTTATTTGATCATGTGCTAGAAATGATGTATGAAAAAGAAAAAGAAATACATCCCTATTTTTAAGCATATGCTTGTATTTAGTTCTATGGTAAAAACCTAAATAATTACTTTGTAGTATAAGTATGTTACACTTGAGTTTCTTCTATAGTATGCCCCTAAAAACCTTATTATATATTAACTTTTGATCCCTCCTATTCAAACATGTTTTATTACTACCTCATTTTGACTAGTTTTGAGAAGAGATGTAAGATATATTTAAAAAGTGTTGTAATAAAATATATTATAGAGCAGACAATGTGGGCTTACTTATTCTTTCCAAACTATATAGTAGGGACCATACAACCACTATTGTCTCAATTTTTTTTTGACACTTTGTTTCCCTTTTTATTCTTTGTCTCACTTTGCATAGCTAACCTCACCTTCCACTTGCTTGAAAAGTGTTGCTCATATTGAGGAAGGGAATATGTTGTCTATTTGGAAAACCCAATTGCTTGTGTGTTCTAAAGGAGAATATGTTGTATGTTTGGGAAACCACACAACCTACTCATGTTCTACAAGTCAAACAAGGAAAAATTCCAAACAACTAGTGTTTTCAAATCTATCTATGATAATTTATCTAATAAATTTCTATTAGAAATAGTAAAATAAGAAAATAAATAAATTAAAATTAAAAATTAATAGATAACTTTATCTATTATTTTGATCATAATTTAAATTATGGTTTTTTAGATGTGTTGGAAAATAATTATGAAATAAGAATTGGAACATTCTCAAATTTTGGCTAAATTGGATATGTAAGTGGAAAATGGATTGTGCATGCAAAATTGAACTTGTGCCTACAAGAATGATCTAGTATTTTGTAGACTATTGAATTTTGTTCACTTTAGTTTCCTAATACATATGTGTACATAAGAATTATGGTGTTTATAAATACCTTTGTTAAATTTATTGGATCACAAGGTTCATGTTCTCCTACATCAAACCCCTAAATGGACTTGTTATACTGCTCTTAGTTAAAAGATTGAGGATAGTATGTAATCATGTAGGTAGGTCTAAGATGAATTGATATTTAATTATATGTGCTTAACAAGTTTTGGGTTGATTCTAAATGAATGAGTGAATGTCCTTGAATATAATAACCAAGCATAAAATTAACAAAATTATGCACTAAGTGAACTCAAAATGACTAGTGAAGGAGAAACATACATGCCCATTTTATGAAATTCAAATTTAAAAGTTTTCGATTCAAATTCATGATCACATAAGTGGCTCAAATTAAGTATGTAGTATCAAATCTAATCTAAGGTGGTGAAAAATAGGATTAGGGATTAAGAATTCAAACTAAGGGATCGCTAATGAAGGGTGTGGGGATGTGGGATTTTATCAACCAATTTCATGTATAATTATGATACTTGTAAGTAAATTATTATATTTGTGGTAATCTAATCAAAGTAAACCCAAAACATAAGGGAAAAGGGCATGGGTTGGAATTTTCATCATTACATTCCCCCCCCACTTTGATGTGCATGTGAACTGTACTAGGCATATGCATGTCAACATAGAACAAGCAATCAATATGTAAATTAAATAATTTCACACAATAATGAGATGATAATGAGATTTACTAAGATTTTCCTACTTCTCTAATTTGGTTAGATTTCCATTATGTTTTTTTACTTGTATACATTTGTTTGCTTGTTTTTATCTTATGGGTCAAAGTCAAAGGGGTTCTACCGAGCACTCATCATGGATCTTTCAAGGATATGATTGAAGGATTAATTTCTTCCTTGAGGGAGAATAAAAGTAATGTAATTATGACAAAGAAATAAAAAAAATTAGTTGAATAGAAAAGGGATTGTATTCATGCATGATTTCCATGGAGGAATCACCAATTATCAATCTCACTTTTTTTGAATTGTAGATTTAAACGTCTCAGGTCCTCATTGCTTCTATATTGTAAGGATTTTTATAAGGTGTGAGGATTATTTGGAAGATTTATATTCCTAGGAAAGAAGGAACTAGAAAAAAAATAGAGAATATGAGATTTGTTCATATGCTAAATGATGTTTCATTTCAATTTTTGTAAATAAATCTTGTCATAATGGAGTCTTTAACAAAGGTCCTCATTGCTTCTATATTGTAAGGATTTTTATAAGGTGTGAGGATCCAACCATTTTATGACCTATATTTCATTCCTTATGCTTGGTGACATTATTAACTCCAAACAATTATGAAACAATGCATGTGACCTTTATATTGAATTTGATCTGTGAATCTTACTTTGAACATCTTGTAGTGCTATATTTAAAATATAAGGTTATTTAATTTAGTAAATAATGTTGATTGGTTTTTTTATGCTTGATAAATTGATTCTATAGAGATAGAGTTAATCCATTTTTTGTGTGAGGGGGGGAATCATTGATGCAAAACAAGATAAAATACAATTGAAATCAAAATCTAATCTAAGATCAAGAGCACAAAACCAGATTTAATCCTACACTTACAAAATGAAACTAAGATATTGAGAATATAGTAGGAAATCCTATGATTACCAAATTGAATTTAAAAAAAAAAGCAAAGTGTTACCATCTCGTATCAGATGTGTTCGCCTAATGTTGGATTGCTCGTATCAATGTGAAACATCCATAGTTTGTGTGCAAAGCTTGAAGAACGATGTTGATGTTGGTTGATCAAAGAAATGTTAAAGCTCTAATGGTGGTTGCGAATATTGGCAGTACTTCATTGTGCAAATGGTGTTGGATCTTCGATCCTTTTTTTTGATCGGTAAAAAGTGATATTTTATTGATAGAAAATAGGTAAATACATAAAAGTTTAAACAAAAGCTCCACCCGAGCAGAGGGGATAAACCCATACATGCAACAAAGCAACAACTATCAACACCATTGCAGAACCTATACACCAAAGCAGCATTCAAAAGGCTGGCGATCCGTGAGTCGCCACTCAAAGAAAAAATCAGATTCTACCAGCTTATATGATAAAACCCCCGCTCAAACTTTAGTAATCTAAAACATAAAAGCCTTCGTGATACACCAAAATCATCATCGCGATATACATCAAAGCCCCGGAGATCCATCCTGAATGAAGCACTCCTGAACACCACCGCGACCACCTACGCCGCATCCCACCTAAGCATTCCCCTGGATTTCCGCAGCCAAAATTCCTCAAAACATCGACCCGATAGGCCCCAACACTAGAACCTCGTCACCGCTCCGTGACCGTACTCCACGCGACTCGACACCTCCTCTTCATGAGCCCAGCCTTCTTCGCGAGAAAATAGACGGCATCTCACTGGGCCGCCTGCCCTAAACCGCTTTCTGGATTCCATGTAATTCTATTTTCTTAACTTCTCCTAAGCTACAACAACCGCTTTCAGGACCTCATCCGCCCACCACTTCCCAGACTCAATGGGATAAGTCCTTCCTCAAGAGGCCTCTGCCCATGTCCCCAATTCTTTCCAGATATCAAACTCCCACTTCCTACACTCCCCATTCCAAAAAGGATTCTAATTTCCTACAGTTGCACCATCTAACAATTTCTGTGCATAACCCCTTTAGTTTCTTTCAAGGCTTTCTCCCACCTCCATCATTTCTGTTTAAAACCACTGCTTACATCCACATCGAGTCACCCCCTACGCGCCGCTCATGAAATGCGGCCCTAAGACCGCTACCACCACATCCACTACTTCCTTTCGGTGTATTTTTAACACCTGTTTCATACGTTTCATAGTGGGGGGGCCAAAAAAGCCTTTTTGCTGCAATTTGGTTGAAAACCCCCACATTGCCTCCATTATTGACCAGCTTCACACCTTCGGAGGCCGCGAATAGCACATGAAACAAAATGATCAAAACTCCACCAGACCACCATATAAACCCCATCAACTTGCAAACAAAAACTGGTACCGCCGCCGGTTTCACAACTCCATTTGAATGCATTTTGTACAACATTCCAAGCACTCAATAAAAATTTATGTGACTTTCAACTTCGCCATTAAAGCCTCAGTCCTTTACAAAATGCCCCGTCCTTCGCCTCCTGATTGCAAACGTCATCATCCTCACACTTGGCATACATACTGCCACCTAGGACGAGGACTTTATTTATTACTGTCCGACAGAACACAACTCCCCAAAACACCATCCTCATGGAGGCCAACGGGCGATAGACCATCCACGCGGAGGAGGCCAAGCAAGACCATTATCTTTGATCATGACACCCTGCCACTACATCACACCACTTAAAATAATTAAAAATAAGAAATTTCTAAAATCTTCAACGGCTAGTTTTTCAACCTCGTCGAATGCCACTGCCCATTTGGATAAAATGTCCGCATCCTGATTCCCCTCCCTTTTAATGTGACTAACGACATAGTCTTCAAAACTTTCCAGTACTTCACCTATTGCTTTGATATAATTTTGTAAATGCCACGCCTTTAACTCCCCAAGTTTAATGGCTTGAATAATTAATGTGAGTCGCTTCAAAGGTGTAACTTCAATCTATACCGCTTCTCAGCTTTAACCTCACCCGTGGCGGGAAACTCTTTGTTTCCAGCCAGTTGCCTTAACCATCCTCCAACTTTTTTGCTGCAAGAGCTACAGTATTACCAAGATGATCCCTGAGAATCACACCAGCACCAGACGGACCAGGATTACTTTTCACTGCTCCATCAAAATTCGCTTTAATCCACCCATTCTGAGGCCTAGCCCATTTCACCTCAAGATTTAACTCCTATATGCTTTACTTTTAAAAAGAACCTCACTATGATTTGATCCGATATCGTTTCCCCTTTCAATTCCGCTTATCTTCCATCAAAAGGAACACTACAAATTCCCGCGGGGTATGAAATGAATACTACTTACGCCTCTCTACTATCGTACTAATCCGGGCCATAAGATCCTTGCTAAGGATTCACTTTTCTCAATAAAAATTCTTCTATTTCTTTCTTTCCAGAGCTCCCAAACCACCAAAGAGGGCGTCACCACCCAAATACAAGACATAAAGGATCCTTTCATCAAGCAGGGCCAGCTTTCAAAAACCTCACGAACCGTCCTGTGCAAAGGGCCCTGCCACCCCAACTTCTGTCTTACAAAGTCCCAGCAACTAGAAGCCATCTCACAATGTAATAACAGATGATCAGTCGATTCTTCATCTCTATTACATAGAACACACTTGGAAGGGCCAGCAAAACCCAATCGCCTCCTCCTGTCCCCAGTCAAAATTCTCCCTCTGATAGCTAACCAAGCAAAAGAACCTGCTTTCGGCAAAACATTTTTACTCCAGCATAGATCCTTAGCCCAAAAAACCTCCCGTTCTAGCGAATCTAGGAGTTGGTATCCAATTTTAATCGAATAAGAGCCAGAGGAAGAACCGCACCAAACCAATTTGTCTTCATTACCAGTAATAACAACTTTCCTTCCCTGTAACAGCCTCTGCATGGACTAAACCTGATCCTCTGAGAGGTCCTCACCCCTAACATCTTTCCACACCCATTCATTACCTAACGGGCCCACCTTTAAATTCAAGTAATCACAAACCTTGGTTCCCCATTTATGAGAGAAATACTGTTTAAGAGCCAAAATATCAGCCCCATCTCCAAAGTTTGGCAGACCCTCCCAAGAATCCTCCCAAAAATTAGCTTTCGCACCATTACCAATTTGCCAAGAAAGATGATTTATGATCACATGTCTCAAGACACAATAAAATTCCAAATTGCCGAACCTTTAGGAGGGTTGCGAATTGTGAAGATTCTTTGCTCCTCATTGGAATCTAGATATTTTTCCTTCAAGATCCTAACCCACAAAAGCTCAGGATTAGCATAAAGATTCTAGACAAGTTTCGCACCCAGAGCCTCATTTAGTAACTGCCAATTCCTCAGACCAGCACCACCCCGGTCCTTCGCCTTGCAAATTTTATCCCAAGCTAATAAAGGAATTTTATCTTCTTCACTAGCCCCATTCCAGAAAAATTTCCGCATACGCTGCCCTATCTAGTTTAGAATTTTCTTAGGGATTTTCAAACACATCATAGAATAAATGGGGATAGCAGAAATCACAGATTTAAGCAAAAGAATTCTTCCAGCTGAAGTAAGCCACTTACTCTTCCATCCTTCCATGCGCTTCACACAAGAATCCAAAAGTTCCTTCCATAAACAAGCTTTATTACCCCATGCAAACAAAGGTATACCTAAGTACTTTCCAGGGAGAGAGCCAATCTTCATTGCCAGAATTCGACTAATATCAAGCTGCCGTTGAATAGGGGTATTAAAAAAGAAAATTTTGGATTTTCGCCAATTAATGCATTGTCCAAAAGCCAAACCATATAGATCAAGCATGCTCTTCATCACCCTAGCTTCACCCAAGGAGGCATCCCCCATCAAAAAGGTGTCATCCGCAAACTGCAAGTGAGAAATAGGTTCTACCCCGACATCAACTTTAATGCCTTTCCATAAACCCTCGTTTCATTTTTGAGCAATTAACCTACCTAAAACCTTAGCCATGATAATAAAGAGAAAGGGTGACATCGGATCACCTTGTTTGATACCTTTACAAGAGTCAAAAAAACCCTGAGGGCTGCCATTAACCAAAACAGAAAACCTCGGAGAGCTGATACAACTTTCGACCCAAGTCCGCCAAGCCAACCCAAAGCCAAACTTTTCGAGCACCTTCAACAAAAAACCCCTATCAACCTCATCATAGGCCCTTCTAATATCCAGCTTAACAAACATTTTCTCAAATTTTTCCATTCAAACAGAATGAATGGCCTCATGGGCAACAATTATGCCTTCAAAGATTGAACGATTTGGGGAGAAACCGCTCTGTTCAACCGAGATAACTGACTTCAATACCATCTTTAGCCTGTTAGCTATTACTTTAGCAATCACTTTATAAACCGTGTTGCAAAGAGAAATAGGATGAAAGTCATCAAAGGAATTCACTTCAGACTTTTTCAGAACCAAAGCTATGAAGCTATTGTTTAACTCCTTAAGAACCAAACCATTTTTCCTTGATTCTTCCACCACCTCCCTTATCTCATTACCAAAAAGGTCCCAAAACTTTTGGAAGAAAATTGCAGGGAAACCATCCGGACCTGGGGCTTTGTCACCTCCTAACCCAAATAAAGCCCTCTTCACTTCCAATAACGAAACCTCTGCCATCAGCAACTTATTTTGGGCATCTGAAATACAGCTTGGGATGACATCCAGAACTTTAGAAATAGGCCCTGAAGCCGACACCCCAGAATTAAAACAAGCAGAGTAATAATTAATAGCCTCCAGATTGATTTGATCAGAAGTATGAAGAATTTCCCCCGCACCATTTTTTATAGAACAGATCTTATTATTAGATCTGCGGACCTTGACAGAATTGTGGAAGAACTTGGAGTTTTGATCACCCTCTCTCAGCCATGTTTCCCTGGACTTCTGGCGCCAGAAAATCTCCTCACGCGCTAAGATTTCTGAATAATCCTTGTTTAATCTATTTTCCAGCTCAAAATCTACCTCACACATCCCAGAAACTAAGACCTTAGCATGGAGGTCATTTAACTATTTTTCAATAAGGAGCTTCTCGCCAAAAATATTTTTGAAGGATTCCCTATTCCAGGTTTTCAAGCATTCTTTAAGATATTGCAACTTCTTGAAAAAAATGAAAGCCTTACAACCAGACCTAGAAGGAGCATTCCTCCACCAATCCCTAACCAAAGACTCAAAATTAACATCTCTAAACCACATCAATTCAAATTTAAAGGGACATCTATCAGGGGTAGCATCTTCTTGAATCCTTAGGCAAATAGGATAATGATCCGAGCCAGAAAGAGGCAAAATCTCCGCCTCACACGTCCAATTCAAAGAGGCCCAATCACCAACCAAAAAAACCTATCTAGTTTCTCCGCAATATTAAGAAACCCACTCCTCCTGTTTGTCCAAGTGAACTCGCCCTTCTTAAAAAAAACCTCACATAACCCATTGTTCATCACAAAGTCACTGAAATCCTGCTGACTCTGCCCATGCCAACACCCGCCCCCAGACTTATCAGAAGGCCGCAAGATGGAATTAAAGTCGCCACCAAGGAGGAACCTAGAATCACCATTGACCGATAGATGCATGGAAATTTCTTGCCAAAGCTCCTTCTTCTTGGCGGAATTGTTCGGACCATAAATATTAAGAATTGAAAAACAGTTTTGTAACTGAGAAGATTCCACCTTTATCCATTGCCAATTTTGCTCCTGGTGAATAACCTGGATATCCACCACCGACTCATTCTAAAGAATGCCCAAACCACCCGAAGCTCCTTCAGCCCCAACAAGGATGCATTTCCAACGGGAAAAACATCTAGAGAAAAAAACAACATCAAAACTTTTAATTTTGGTCTCTTGAAGCATAAGCAAAGTCGGTCTCGTTTGATCAAGACATCCTTTGATCAAACGAATCTTGTCAGAGGCATTGCAGCCCCTGACATTCCAAGATAAGATTTTCATGGCTGTCGGGGGAAGGCATAGCCTTTCCCCGACCTTAATTTACTTTGACCCGCAGCATTACCTGCCAATTCCAGCCTCATTCTGTTAGTTTTTGGACCTCTCCTCCTTTTTTCCCCAATTTTGATCTTGTGGTTTTGTGCCAGAGTTTGTTCAATGGTTCTTTTTTCAACTATGTCTATGTTATCATTTAGACCCAGAATATCTTCTTCCCCACCATCATCTTTCGAATCTGATTCCGAAGATGCACCCTCTAGAGTGCCACCACTATCACGAACACCTTCAAAGGCATTATCTAAATTTCTTATCGGAGAAATTGGGATGTATTTAAACCCTTGATCATCGAATTCCATTCCCTAACCCACCAACATTGATTCTAGACCAATAGCTTCACCATGAATTTGTTTTGTCATCTCCAAATCATGTAATGGTTTCATCCAACTATCTTGATTCGCCTGAGTAACCAAAACTGAATCCACCTTGTGCCTAGATTCAGGTCCAGTTGTGGAATATTGAAAAGCATTGGTAAACTCCCGAGGCTGTGAACATACATGCTCCAGAACTAGGGTAACAGAGACATGTGAAACACTTACTTGCTTAGTAATAAAGGCATTCTCACTGCGAATATCTTCCAGACCCACCGAGGTCCCTAATGCTGGAATCTTTAATGATGCACCCTCATGGCCCAAAACCTGTTGCGGAGAGCTAGTCAATGTGAGCATCTGAGAAGGTCGTTCCTGAGCACGCCCAAAACAAGCTCCAGCGAAGATGTCATCAATTTCCTCTTTCAAAAAACCCCCCCCGGCTCTCCTCCTCCAAGTGTTGTGGGAGTCCCTAATAACCAACCAACCCCCACGACATAGAGCAAGCATCATCCATAACCCTAACCTCTGAAAGGGTTATTATCTCCTTTGACAAAGATTTGTGAGCAGGAGTTTTCCCTTTATCACTGGGAGGGTACTCCTTAGAAGAGACCAATTTTCCCACATAGCTAAGACACTCAAAGGGGTTATCAATTACCTCTAACTTTTGGTGCCAAATACCTTCCCCTGTATGTAATTCAATAGTTTCAGGTAAAGAATGAATACTCTATCTCATGACACATATCTTGGGGTATATGCTGAAGTCAGACTTGTCCACCACTTCCTCCGATTTCACAAAGCTGCCCAGTTTGCTGCCAATTCTTTTTAGGGTTTCAACATCCCAGTATTCATGAGGTAGATTTTTCAGTTTTACCCATACCGGGATTTCCTCAAGGACAGTTTCATTTGGGTTAAAGTTTGGAACCCAGTCTTTGATGTGAAACCCTAAACCATCCATTTCAAAAGGGCCACTATCAATGATCCAGTTCTTATCTTGGGCAGATTTACAGATTACCAGATAAAAGCCATTCTCTAGAGTCTTCAGTTCGCATTCTTTTCCCCAGGTTTTATCACACCAGGCCCTTATTTTTGCAAAGGCCGGCCATTTTCCCCCATTTCATGAAAAAGCTTTAGCTTTTAAAAACCTAACAGTATCGCACTATTCACTGTTATCTAAGATTAACGAAGAAAGGGTAGTAACAGAAATGCGTGGAGATACCTGGCTAGGGCCCACATTATCCGGAGAAACCTTTGGCCGCCAGAACTTTCTTTCCACCTGCCTAAAATCCACCTTTTTCGGGTAGTTGCCATGATCTAAATTGCTCCCCTTTCTTTGGA